>JAHIAM010005992.1:0-45439 GCA_021605205.1 Aegilops longissima
CGATGTGTGCGGGTTCCCGAGATACCAAGCAGGCACTCGGTACACGACCGCGTGCCTACCGCCTTACAACCCACCCCTAAGGTCAGCGTTGCGTGCGGCATTGACATGCTACAAACACGAAACTACTTGCAACTCGGGACTAAGAACAAGGGTGGTTAAGAAGCGAGAGGGTCCATTAAGGATCCCAATGCGTGGTAGTAAGCTGTTTCATGGATCACAAACACAGATCTCAGTTCTTAGGATCGGCTTCAATGAAACAACCCACCATGTACTCCTACATGGCCTCTCGCCGATACCTTTACCAAAAGCGTGTTTCAACCAACACAACCTTTCACTCCAGTTCATCATCCGATGAGCCAGACTGACACAACTCTAAGCATAGCAAGCATAGCATGGTAGGAATCACAAACATGGCTCAATCAACTCCTACACATACTAGTGGGTTTCATCTAATTCTTGTGGCAATGACGAGTCATGCAAAGGAAGTGGGTTCAACTACGTGACACACAACAGTTTGAATCGCGTTGTCTTAACGCAGTAGCGAGAGCAGAAGCGAGAACATGGGTTTGTGTCGGAATGATCAATGAGTTGCTTGCACGATGGAGCAGGGGGTGAGTCGCCCTTGAGATGGATAGTCGAGGTTATCCTCGAGGGCAGAACCTATCACGAAAAAGCATGCAGTAAACACACATGACAATATGCAACAATATGATGCATGCTATGACATGGCAATATGGATGTGTGTTGGCCTAATGCAAGCTGAAATAATAGGGGATGAACTCATTTGAATCAAAGATTCAAATGATAGCTCATTGAAATAGCCCTAAAGGTGCATTATCTTATTCTGGTTAAACAGCAAGGTTAACTTGTTTTAACATGCATGAAACCTGTACCAATGGATAGAATGGATTTTCTGATAAATTTTCATATATAAATCTTTGCATTTGGAGTTCTGATTAAAAGTTATAAGCATTTGAAATTTGAATTATATTACGGAATTTACTATATTAGAATAAATCCAGAAATTAGATTATTCGTCGACCATCGTCGACATGACGTCGAAGTCAACGGAGGCGTCCAGTCAAAACTGACGGTGGGTCGGCGTGTCGGGGTAATTAAACAACTAATGTTTAATTAAATAAACCTATTTAGTTAAGCGAGGCTGGGCCCCATCTGTCGATGACTCATCCGAGTCAACGGGAGGCCCACTGGTCAAAGTCCACGTCGGCTGCACGGCGACTAACCCCCAGCAAGCCGACGGCTTGAGAAGTGCTGGCGATTCGGCGACCAAATGAGCATGGAGGTGGCTATGGGTAGCTGGGAGCAAGCAGCGGCTATTGGTGGAGCGGTTGGGGTTGGGGTGGCGGAGTCGGCGCCCGGCGACCTAAGCGGCCGCCGGAGTTCGACGAAGCGAACTTAAGGCTAGAGGAATCGGTGGAGGTGCGAGTGCATGGTTTAGACCCCATGGGGTGCGGTGAGTGTGATGGACACCATGGGGTGGCGGAGGGTGACAAGAAACACGTCGGCTGACAGCTCCACGGCGGTAGTCTTGGTGAGCTTGGTTCGGTTGCTCGCTGCTCGAAGCGAAGAGAGAGGAAGGGAGGTAGATGGGCTCACGCAGGCGTGCGTAGAAGCTCGTCGAGGTCGAGGGCGGACGGGAGGCAGCGGCGTTGAAGGGATCTCCGTGACGGTGGACTCGGTCGAGCGGTGTGGTGGATTCGAGCACTAAGCGGCGGGGCTCTTGGCTGGTTAGGGTAGTCGAGCGGCGGAGCTCCTAGACAAGGTGAGGAACGCAGACGGCGAGGAGCATGGTTCTGGCGATGGTCTTGCGGCGGCGTCGGCAAAGCGAGGAAGCGAGAAGATGAAGCAAGGAGGAGAGAGTGTCGGGGGTTGGGGAGAGGAGAGGCGATCCTCGCCGGCAGTGGCGAGAAGGAGGCGGCGGCGACGGTGCGTGGCACCCATGCGGTGCCGCCGTCGAGCACGGCTGCTGCTGGCGAGCCAAGCAGCTCGTTGGCGTGCTTCTTGAGGCTGGGCAGCGGTGGGCAGGTAGTGAGGCGCCAGGTAAGTCCTTTCTGTTTTATCTTTTCTATTTTTCTGCAACTTTGTGGAGTTTTCTAAAATACCAAAACAGTTTTAAAATTCACCAAAATGCTCCTGGTCCATTGTTGAAATATTTCCAACATGAAACATTTTGGTTTGGCAATTTTGGACATTTGAAATATTTTATATAATTTGAAATGCTCAAGTTCAAAAACTTATGAATTAATTCAAGGACCTTTGGATGACCTAGAAAATGATGCACCACTTTTGACATAGGCTCTAACCAAAGCAAAGATGATGAGCATTTTGAAGGGCATTTCAGGTTCATTGAAATAATTTTAGTAAACCCTAGTTGAATTAAGGGGGGGTTACGGGGTTTCTGTCTTCCCATTTCAAATTCAAATGAAATTTAAACATGATGCACACCTAATGCATGGTCTAGCTGGGATGTGACAACTCACCCACTCAAAGAATCTCGTCGAGATTTAGGATCTGTTGTGAAAAGGTGGGATACTCAAGTCGTAGGCGATCCTCCCTTTCCCAAGTTGCTTCTTGCTCGGAATGGTTTGACCATTGAACCTTTAGAAACTTGATATTCGGCGTCGAGTGATGCGCTCGGCTTGATCGAAATCTGAATGGGATATTCTCGATAGGTGAGGTTATCTTGGAGATCAAGCGTTTAGTGGTCCCTCCACGGATAGGATCCGAGAAGCAGCGCTTTGAGTTGGGAAGCGTGGAAGACATCATGGACTCTGGAAAGATCGGAGGTAGTTCAATTGGTGAGCAACTTCTCCTCGTTTGGCAAGAATGCGAAAGGGTCCAATGTAACGAGGAACTTGCCTTTGATACGAATCGATGGGTTCCCTTCAAAGGTAACCGAAGGTAAGCCTTCGCCAATTTCATAAGCCATGAAGCTTATGCTTGCGATCATATTGGCTCTTTTGGCGAGATTGGGCTGTTTTCAATTTCTCACGAATAACTTGAACCTGCTCTTACGCTTCTGGATCATATCCGGGCCAAGAGTTGTCTCTCCCGGTTTCGACCAGTTAAGAAGCGTTCGACATTTCCGTCCATAAAGAACTTGAAAGGGCTTTGCCCAAGCTGGCTTGATAACTATTGTTATAAGCGAACTTCGGCGAATGGAAGGCATTTCTCCCAATTCATGCGAAAGAGATGTGAGAAGCTTCGAAGCATATCCTCTAGGATTTGATTGACTCGTTCTACTTGACCACTTGATTGAGGATGGAAGGCGGTGCTAAAGGAAGCGAGTTCCCATAGCGTTTTGAAACTTTCCCAAAATCGAGAGGTGAAGAGACTTCCACGGTGCGAGTTAATCTCAATGGAACACCATGAAGAGACACTATTTGAGAGATGTACAAATCAGCTAGCTGGCTAGCGGTTATACTCTCACGAGCGGGTAGGAAGTGGGCTACTTTGGAAAGGCGATCAGCGACAACGAAGATAGCATTATTCCCTCTCTTGGTCTGGAAACCCGGTAATGAAATCCATACCGATTTTATCCCATTTCCATTCAGGAATTTCCAAAGGTTGAAGGGTACCAGCAGGCCGTTGATGCTCTGCTTTAACTTCGACGACAGGCGTCGCAATTAGCAATGTATTGACGATTTCTCTCTTCATCCTAGTCCACCAAAACCTCTGGCGTGGGTCTTGATACATTTAGTACTACGGGATGAATGGTGAGAGGAGAGTCATGAGCTTCCTTAAGGATCAATTGCCGTAGCTGTTGTTTCTTGGGAACCACTGGCGGTTTCAAAGAAGACAACACCTCGTTCATCTATGGAGAAACACTTAGCAGCTCCTTTCTTGCAATGTTCTCCTTGATCGAGATATCCCTCTATCATCTTCTTGAGCAGCTATGATTCGATCCGTAAGGTAGGTTTACGCCACCAGGTGGAAAGGAATCCTCGAGGAACAATGTGGAGATTAAGCTACGAAATTCCTCGTGGAGAAATGGTTGACTTTGTTGTAACATCAGGTTATTACAATAAGATTTGCGACTTAGTCGTCGGCCATGACATTAGCTTTGCACAGGGTGTAAGATATTCCTAAGTCGTAATCTGTAATCAACTCGACCGCGTCTTTGCACGAGATTCAAATCCGGTTGGGTGAAGATGTATTTCAGACTTTGGTGATCGGTGTAGATTTCTAGCGATTACCAAGAAGGTAATGTCGCCAGAGTTTTGAGTGCATGAACCACTCTTGCAAGCTCTAGATCGTGTGTGGGATAGTTATCCTCATGTGGGCCTTGGCTAGTCGAGAAGCGTGAAGCAATCACATGGCGATCTTGCATGAGTATGCAACCTAGTCCTTGTCGCGGCGTGCAATAGATAATAAAGTCCTTAGAAAAATCTGGTGGAACAAATGCGGGAGCAGATGTCGAGCGTCTTTCAGGTTCTGAAAGCTGAACTTGCTTGGCGTCCATTCGAACTTTTATCTTTCTTGAGGAGTTCGGTTAGAGGTTTAGCAACTTTAGAAATTCTCGAAGCGGCGGCAATAGCTTCGCTAAGCAAGAAACTCGAACTTGCTTGACCGATTCAGGTGGAGTCGATCAAGGGCGGCTTGAACTTCGCTCGGGATTGACAGCAATGCCCTTACGAAGATTACATGGCCTAGATAGGTCACTTACGGTAACAGAATTCACCTTAGAGAATTTGGCATAAAGGCGGTGCTCTCGAAGTTTCATCAATACTAGCCGTAGATGTTAAGCATGTTCTTCCTCATTCTTGGAGTAGATGAGTATATCATCGAGGTATACCACGACGAATTTATCCAAATACTCCATGAAGATTGAGTTCATTAACGAGAGAAGGTGGCTGGAGCATTGGTTAAACCGAAGGACATGACGGTGTACTCGTATTGGCCATAACGAGTAACAAAGGCCGTTTAGGAATGTCCCGTTCTTGATTTTGATTTGATGGTAGCCCAACCTCAAATCCATCTTGGAAAAAGGCGAGGATCCAGCGAGCTGATCATACGGATCGTTGATCTGGGGAAGCGGATACTTGTTCTTGATAGTGACCAAATTGGCGGTCGGTAATCACAACCATCCGATCCGTACCATCCTTCTTCTTGACGAAGAGGGGCGGGCAAGCCCATGGAGATGAACTAGGGCGGATGAAACCCTTTTGCAAGGACTCATCGAGTTGTTTCTTAAGTTCAGCTAGTTCTAGGGGTGCCATCTTATAAGGTCTTCTAGAGATTGGGGCGGTTCGGGAACAAGATCTATCACGAACTCGACATCCTGTCGGTGGAACACTGGCAGTTCCTCTGAAAGACATCCGGAAAATCACGGACTACGGAATATCTTGAGGTGCGGAAGGGGTTGGCATTTAAGGAGTAAAGTGGCGCTTAGACACTCGGGTTAAAACATTCCTGTCTTGCCGAAGGATGGGTGAGTTGAGCAGTTCTAGTAGAGCAATCAATCTTAGCATAATGGGCTGACATCCGGTCCATACCCAAGATGATGTTTATGTCGAGGACTTAAGAGCTATTAGAGAAGCAAGAAAGACTAATCATGCGACAAAATTTCATTCCATGACTTATTCTAGAGGTTTGCCATCTAGAACCGGGGTTTAATTTCCATGGAGGTATGCATGTCACGAGAATGTGGTGTTGTGCAATCGAGCATAGCTCTCGAGAAATAAATGAATGAGATGCTCGGTATCAAAAGAACGGTTGCGGATGGCAATTAACAAGGCGTACCGAGCGGCGTTGGGATCCTCATAAGTTTCTTCAGCGAAACATAGTTGACGTGGCCACGGCGTGGCAGCTGGTTTAACATAGGGCACCTTTCTTTGGCTTGCCACGGCCAGAACTTTCCAACTTGGTAGGGTTGTTTTGGGGACACTCACGGATGTAGTGGCCCGTCTCTCCACTTGAAGCAAGTTATCACATTTGGGCGTGGAGCAGCATTAGCGATGGGGCCTCCATAAGTCTTAGGCGGAACATCTTGCTGGTTGGGGCGGCGCCTCAAAGATGGCCTCGGGGTGAACACTGGGTGGTAGGCGATGTTTGGAATCAAACCCGGCGCTTGTGGGATCGAGCGGATGAAGATCGAGTCACGGACGTGCTTGCGTGAAGCCTCAAAATCGTGCGCCCGATTTGGTGATAGCCTTATTGACTAACCGAAAAGGAGGTGCACTCATGCGAGCGAAGGTCTCGGCGTAGCTCGGGCTAAGTCCCTGCGGAACCTTGCACCTTCTTGGCGTCGGTAGAAACTTCTTGGAGCATAACGTGCTAACTTCCCAAATTCACGGTGAGTAGCATCCTTTGTCAGCCTACCTTGGGTGAAGCTGCGAATTCCTCCTTTTGCGATCCATAAGACCTTACAGGATATGATGCTCACGGAGGCGGCCTGAATTCAGCCCAAGTTGTAACTTGTCCAACGGACGCATAGCCTCATAATTCTCCCACGAGAGACTAGCGGGCCTTCAAGATGATAAGCGGCAAAGGTAACCTTGTCGGCCTCGGCCACGTTGGCGAGCGCGGCTTGTGGTAGATGCTGCGAAGCCAATCATCGGCGTCGAGAGGCTCAGCGGAATATTTGAACGGTGGATACAGACAGCGAAGTCATTGAGTGAAACCAAATCATTTCTTGGCTGGCGTGCGGTGTTTTGTTCAATCCGCTCCGATGGCGATTGGTCTCACGCTTATTGCGTTCGCTTCCGGCATAACCTCGGCCAAAGATGGCGGTTGAGGCAGATTCACATTCTGGCTGCACTAGCTTCTCCTGCTCGAGCAGCGAGGATTATTCTGGTGTTGACCATCCTAGGAAACAAAGCAAAGGTTTAAACCAGGATGGCAGAATTTAACAAGTGCGGAATGTAATGGATAACATGGAATGCAAAGATGTTCATCCGTATGACATGGTAATATAAAACTGCCATATATATACCAGCGGTCATACACACCATTCATAGTTTAGTACAAGCTGACGGAATACAACTATAAGGAAAGGCGTTACATCTCATCGGAAGCATTCCAACTCCTATACATTATTTTCTACACTTAGGAGCGATACACACTAAGTCATATTCCACAAGTCACGGGGCGGTGGAAATACAACTAATACCATACTAGGAATACTACTACTAACTCAGGCAGCTCCATAGTAGTCCTCATAGAAGTCACCACCCAAGCACGGAAGTGGAACATGATCATCAGGAAGCAGACAATCCTGTGGGGCTGTGGACCATAAGGACTCGGATGTGGCCGTGGTCCAACAAGCGGTGGGCAGGAGGCCCACGAGGAGGTGATGCCTCCAACCTCACGCCACTCCATAAAGTCTGCAGACCAGCCGCCTGAGGTACAAGTCCCTCATGTCCATATATCCGGCTTGCAGCGAGTGCAAACCGAGTCGAGTATGTGAGTGATCGAGCGGGCATTAAAAAGCTCCATCACATGAGGCCGGTTCTCACGGTCCTTGTCCTCCGACATCTCGGTAGTAGTGCGAAGGTGAGTCCTCATGGGATGCATCGCTGTACAAACCCTGAAGGTAGCCATGCGCCCAGGAGAGGATCTTGGCATGTAGCGAAATCGGTGTTGCCCGACAAAGGCGATTACAGCTCGAATAATAGTCATCATAGAATAGGCTGCATCTTGCGGACATTCCAATAGTGATCGAGCCCATAGAACGATGAAGTGGTTCGGTAGCTCCGGGATAAGATGGATAAATCCGGACCGTGCATAGATATTGGCTTTGATTGAAATCCTAAACTGCTCCTCGGCGG
The DNA here is from genome assembly GCA_021605205.1 of Aegilops longissima. Taxonomy (NCBI): domain Eukaryota; kingdom Viridiplantae; phylum Streptophyta; class Magnoliopsida; order Poales; family Poaceae; genus Aegilops; species Aegilops longissima. Next base: position 7,791 of record JAHIAM010005992.1, read on the forward strand.
TATATTGAGGATACCATCGATAACCAGTCTCAATCATCACCTAACCAACATTGCCGTGTGACCACACACCAATGCAGCGAGGTCGAACGAACCACTTGGTTACGGGGAATGGTGCCATCTGGCTTACAACCACAATGCAAAGACATTAAATTTCTAGGGAAAATCGGGCAGCATAACATCTGTAAATGCTCAAAATCAGATTTGAGACATTCAAAATCAGATTGCAAAACCACTCAACAACATCATATCAAGGTTACGGTTCAGCGATAGCATACTAAAATTTAGTAGCCTGAGGCGAGGATGTAACCAACAATCCTATAAGTTACTACGGATTAGTAACACGTGAACACGATAGAGAGAGAGGCCTAGTCCTATACCCGTAGAATGAGAAGAGGATGACTCGGATCGGAGGGCATAAGGTAAAAGTAAAAAGAGCCTTCGTTCCTCCACAATCAATTCCCTACATATAACTAAAGCATTTCTAGACTCAACATCGACCAGTTTGGCTTAGCGAACCTACAGGCAGCCTGCTTTCTGATGCCAGCAGCTGTCGGGACCCGATTCAAGTCACATCGACCTGGCGGTAACACCTCATATCACTTTGCGGCCTCACGCGGTATTCCCACGGGTGTCGCCTTACCATGGCCGGGACCGTTTGCGTCTTTTGGCTCACGTATATGATAGTGTCGCTAGCATCCACATGACAAAGAACCGGGCCGACATGGCTAGTAGTGAACCAAAGCGGCGCTAACCTATGGGGACAGGCATACATGAATCACATCGAGCATGTCGGTCATCAACGTATATATTCGGGCTGTGCTTTGGGCTAACAGGACTCCGGTATTCCGGGCTGTAGCAGGCTAGGCAGGACTCGAATACCACAGCGTGACATTTCCCGAAGGACAGACATAAGGCGAAGTGAAACACATGCCGGCCGAGTCAAGTGTCCAGCGGTAGTCTTTGGGCTAGCGAGGACTCGATGAACCGGGCTGTAGCGGACTACTATCGCTCGAAGCACAAGACTACATTTCCCCATATGAGAGGCTGCCAAGGATAAACAACTAGTTTGTCGGATCCCTCATACCAAGCATTTCAATCATACATAATATGCCCGATATGAGTAAATACAACAAGGCATCACAACAAAACTCTACAACTCAAGTACTTTATTTAAGAGGCTCAGAGGAGCCATACATGCTATATCCATACAGGTAGGGTCACATGACCCAACACTCAAATCATACAATCATACAAGCACATGCGGAAGCAACTAGTGATGCAGACTCTAGAAAGAAAGAAAGCTTGTTGGAGCCTTTCTATCTACAATGGCCCTTCACAAGTCTGAGATCACCACAGGGTGGCTAGCTCACTCGTCGAAGTCGAGATCTACATAGAATCCATCGGAGGGTAGTGTTGTCCTCTGAAAAACATTAATTAAGCAAACATGAGTGCGGAGGTACTCGGCAAGTCTTCTACAGAATCCTATCATACATGCACATTCTCAAGAAGGTGGTGGAGTTATTTGCAACAAGCCAGCTTTGACTCTTGGCTAAGCTATCTCGTGACACCACTTGTAAAGCATTTGTCGCGCTGAGTCCACTAATCACCATCACAATACTCCACCGTGGATCCTCTCTCGTCATCCACGAGAGGGCCATCCATGATACTCACACTTATCTTGAGGCTTTTAGTAGTATCCATTTACTTGTCTATGAACTGATATAAGTAACCCGAAGTCCTTCTCCGTGGACACGGCTATTCGAATAGATCATATTAACCTGCGGGGTGTACTTCTTCACCTGCGCTCTCACCACTTACGCCGTTTACGACATGTACTCGGCAACCTTCAGCGGAAGCCCAGCGTGGGTGTCGGCCACAGCCTACCTAAACACTCAAGTACCTAGTCGGGTTTATCGCCTATTAGGGTTCCATCCATGAAGTCGGCGAGGTTTCCCATACAGCCCGAGCGATGTGTGCGGGGTTCCCGAGATACCAAGCGGGCACTTTCGGTACCCGACCCGTGCCTACGCATAACAACCCACCCCTAAGGTCAGCGTTGCGTCGGCCCTGACATGCTACAAACACGAAACTACTTGCAACTCCGGACTAAGAACAAGGGTGGTTAAGAAGCTGAGAGGGTCCATTAAGGATCCCAATGCGTGGTAGTAAGCTGTTTCATGGATCACAAACACAGATCTCAGTTCTTAGGATCGGCTTCAATGAAACAACCCACCATGTACTCCTACATGGCCTCTCATCGATACCTTTACCAAAAGCGTATTCAACACAACCTTTCACTCCAGTTCATCACCCGATGAGCGGACGACACAACTCTAAGCATAGCAAGCATAGCATGGTAGGAATCACAAACATGGCTCAATCAACTCCTACACATACTAGTGGGTTTCATCTGAATTCTTGTGGCAATGACAGGTCATGCAAAGGAAGTGGGTTCAACTACACTGCACACAACAGTTTGAATCGCGTTGTCTTAATGCGTAAGCGAGCATAAGCGAGAACATGGGTTTGTATCGGAATGATCAATGAGTTGCTTGCACGATGGAGCAGGGGTGAAATCGCCCTTGGATGGATAGTCGAGGTTATCCTCGGGCGAGAACCTATCACGAAAATCATCACAAAGTAAACACACATGACAATATGCAACAATATGATGCATGCTATGACATGGCAATATGGATGTGTGTTGGCCTAATGCAAGCTGAAATAATAGGGGATGAACTCATTTGAATCAAAGATTCAAATGATAGCTCATTGAAATAGCCCTAAAGGTGCATTATCTTATTCTGGTTAAACAGCAAGGTTAACTTGTTTTAACATGCATGAAACCTGTACCAATGGATAGAATGGATTTTTCTGATAAATTTTCATATATAAATCTTTGCATTTGGATTCTGATTAAAAGTTATAAGCATTTGAAATTTGAATTATATTACGGAATTTACTATATTAGAATAAATCCAGAAATTAGATTATTATCGTCGACCATCGTCGACATGGCGTCGGGAGTCAGCAGGCGTCCAGTCAAACGACGATGGGTCAGCGTGTCGAGGTAATTAACTTAACTAATGTTTAATTAAAACTAAACCTATTTAGTTAGCGAGGCTGGGCCCCATCTGTCGATGACTCATGAGTCAACCAGGCCCACCAGTCAAAGTCCACGTCGGCTGCACAGCGACTAGCCGCGGCGAGCCCGGCAGCAGCGGAGGAAGTGCTTTTGGCGATTCAGCGACCAAATGAGCAGCGGAGGTGGCTATGGGTAGCTAGGAGCAAGCAGCGGCTATTGGTGGAGCAGTTGGGGTCGGGGTGGCGGAATCGGCGCCGGCGGCGACCTAAGCGGACGCCGGAGTTGACGAAGACGAACTTAGGGCTAGAGGGGTCGGTGAGTCGGGGGAGTGTGGTTAGACCCCATGGGGTGCGGTGAGTGTGATGGACACCATGGAGGTGGCGGAGGGTGACCAAGGAACACGTCGGCGGCGAGCTCCGCAGCGTGAGTCGCGGGTGAGCTTGGTTCGGTTGCTCGCTGCTCAAGAGCGCGAAGAGAGAGGAAGGGGGGTAGATGGGCTCCGCAGGCGTGCGCGTAGAAGCTCGTCGAGTCGGGGACGGACGGGCGGCAGCGGCGTTGAAGGGATCTCGGCTGACAGTGGACTCGGCGGCGGTGTGGTGGATTCGGGGCACTAGGCGAGTGGGGCTCGGCTGGTTAGGGGTAGTGGAGGCGCCGAGCTCTAGACAAGGTGAGGAAGAACCGCAGACGGCGGGAACGCGATTCTGGCGATGGTCGGTGGCGGCAGCGTCGGCCAAAGGGGAGAAGCGAGAAGATGAGCAGGAGGAGAGAGTGTCGGGGGTTGAGGAGAGGAGGCGATCCTCGTCGGCAGTGGCGCGAGGCTGGCGGCGACAGTGCGTGGCACCCATGCGGTGCCGCCGTCGAGCACACTGGCTGCACTGCTGGCCGAGCCAAGCAGCTGGCTGGCGCTTTCTTTGAGGCTGGGCAGGCAGTGGGCAGGTAGGAGGCGCCGAGTAAGTCCTTTCTGTTTTATCTTTTCTATTTTTCTGCAACTTTGTGGAGTTTTCTAAAATACCAAAACAGTTTTAAAATTCACCAAAATGCTCCTGGTCCATTGTTGAAATATTTCCAACATGAAACATTTTGGTTTGGCAATTTTGGACATTTGAAATATTTTATATAATTTGAAATGCTCAAGTTCAAAAACCAATGAATTAATTCAAGGACCTTTGGATGACCTAGAAAATGATGCACCACTTTTGACATAGGCTCTAACCAAAGCAAAGATGATGAGCATTTTGAAGGGCATTTCAGGTTCATTGAAATAATTTTTAGTAAACCTAGTTGAATTAAGGGGGGTTACGGGGTTTCTGTCTTCCCCATTTCAAATTCAAATGAAATTTAAACATGATGCACATCCTAATGCATGGTCTAGCTGGGATGTGACAACTACCCTCAACGGCCGAACAAGGTCGGCGAATGGAGAGCCACCATCGAAGTCTCATCGGCTTTGCCAGCAGCGGCGCTCGCGGCAGACCAACTACATCGCTGCCGGCGGCAGGCGACAAAAGGCACGAGCGGTGGCGGCAAAACGTGGGGAGTGCAACAACCATGCACTCTCACCCGAAGGCCAAGATCACCCGGCTCGTCGGATCCACCTCGACAGCGACTCCACGCGTCATCGGATCCACGAGCTCACCATGATCAGCGCCAAGTTCTTCAAAGCGGCAACACGAAGCGCTCGAACCCGCGCCGCGCGAAGAAAGCGGCGTCAATCCGACCAGCGCTGGGCCCTCTGTCGATATGCATGCGCTAGAGAACGAGCGACTTGCGTCTGCGGTAGGTTGTCCTGCGTTCACCCGTGAGCTGCGGCAGAATCGATGGCCCGGCAAGAAAAATTTCAAGCGAGCGTGCGGAGAAATGCGATGGCGGGGCGCATCCGTCGGAGTTCCTCGGCATCTACACCATCGCGGTGCAAGCTGCGAGGGGCGAGGCGACAAGATGTTCGCCAACTACTTCCGCGGTACTCAAGCCCAATGTCGAGATCTTGGCTCATGCACTTGTCGGACAGCTCCATATCTTCTTGGGCTGATCTATGCCATCAGTTTGTCGGCGCCTTCACAGGCAGCCACAAGCCTCATGGCCAAGAGAGCAACCTTCATCTGCTCGCCCAGAAGGAAGGAGAGTCCCTGCGCAAGTTCATTCAGAGATTCAGCCGAGTGCATTACAACATCCCAGATGTCCACCCTGCCGCGGTGATCGGCGCATTTCATCAAAAGCGTCGCGGAACCGCGAGGATGAGGAAGAGATGGCGATGTGCAAAGTCAAGAGCGTCGATGAGCTGTATGCCTGGCCGACAAGTGCGCCGCGTCTTTGAGGAAGGAGGAGACTCGAGGAGAGAATCTGAAGCAGGATCGATAGCGAGGAGACCGCCCGGCGAAGAAGAGTCGGCGGCGGAACGCGAGAAGAAGAAGAGCAAAGAGGTGCTAGTTGTTGAGCAGTCCGGCAGCGGTGGGCGCCGTAAAAGAAAGCCAAGGTTGGTGGCTCGGCAAGGAGGTTGCCGCTGACACCGACCGCCAAGCTGTGGCTGACGCCGACAAGCGGGACACCTCCAACAAGCGATCTTGCAAGATCCACCGCACCAAGGGCCATGATCTCGAGCTGCAAGAAGGTCGAGCAGCTTGTTGAAGCAATGAAGGCTGAGTCTGGTAGCGATAAGGAGAAGGCCAGGAAGGTCTTTGGGGAGATTAGCAAGCGACCGGCCGGGGAGGGCCTTGCGGCAAAGGCCAAGCGTGGCAAAGAGACAGACCTCCCAGCGACGCGACAAGGATGAAGACAACGGCAGCGATGAAGATATGGAAGGCGATGAACCGATGAGCAGGAATTTGAAAGCCACAGAGGTCCTCTGCGTTGTGGCGGTGCTTCTGCATACCTCACACCGCCAACTCAAGCGGTGGATGCGGGAGGTTAATGCAGCAGAACCATCCGTGAAGTCGCGCAAGCCTCTAAAATGGTCAACCGCCTATCATCTTTGATATTGAGGACCACCACGATCGCATAACTGCGGTCTTGCGGGTGCTTACCAACTATCCGCAACCTCAAGGTAACCAAGATGCTAGTAGGCGGCGGGGCGGCTTAAACCTGATTTCCTCCGCGGTGCTCGAAGCTTCGGATCCACGGCGAGCTCGCTCGAAGCGGCACTTTCAAGGAATCAATCCGGGAAGGAGCAAGCGAAAGGGAAGATCACGTTCTACGGTAACATTTGGCGTGAGCTAAACTTCAGACCTGAGAGGGTCACGTTCGGCGTTGCTGATTTTCCATTGCCTTACAATGGAATACTTGGCAAATCGGCACTTCGCCAAGTTCATGGCAGCCTCTCATTATGCATACAACTTGCTCAAGATGCCGGCCCGATAAGTGTCATTTCTGTCCATGGCGACAAGAAGGATGCTCTTATCTGCGCCGACAAGATCTACCGGGAGGCAGCAGCTGCAGCGGATAGCAAATCACTTGCCGCTGAAGCTCCCGGGGGGAAGAAGAGGACCAAGTCCGGCAAGAGCTCTGATGCCCACTCCGGCAAGCGCACCTCTTTGGAGTGCTGCGCTACCGTCGAGGAGCGCACCATCGAGCTCCACCGGCAAGTGCAAGAAATGCGTGGCAGCTCCACGAGAAGACCAAGAAGGTGCCGCCAAGGAGGGCGGCACTGGTGGTACCTTCACCATCGGTGCCACTCTCGACCCTAAATAGGAAGGCGGCGCTCGTTGCTTTCTGTGAGGCGACGTCGGCGTGTTTGCATGGCAACCGTCGACATCCCGGTGTTCCCAGGAAAGTAATTGAGCATCACCTAGCTGTCTGTCCTCATCGCGGCCCGTCAAGCGAGAAAGTCGAGGAAGCGGCGGTGGGCGCCAAGAATTCATTGCGAAGAAATCAAGAAATTGGAAGCAGCGAGGCCTTGTCGGAGGTGCTCCATCCTCGTGGTTGGCCAATCCTGTAGTTATGCATAAGGCAAATGGGAAATGGAGACTTTGTATCGACTTCACGGATGTTAATAAAGCTTGTCCCAAAGACCCATTTCCCTTGCGGCGCATCGACCAGATTGTTGACTCCACGGCTGGATGTGATTTGCTTTCATTTCTTGATGCATACTCGAGATATCATCAGATCTTCATGGCGAAGAGGATGAAGAAAACGCATTCATCACCCCATGTGGCACATCTTTGTTTTGTCATACGGATGCCTTTTGGGCTAAAGAATGCTGGTTCAACGTTTGCAAAGTAGTCCATGGCGCTTTTGAGCCGCAAATGCCAGAAATGTAGAAGCTTACATGGATGACATAGTGGTCAAAAGCAAGGACAAGCAACTCTGGTTCAAGATTTAGATGAGACCTTTGCAAATCTGCGCAAGATCAACCTCAAGCTCAACCCGAGAAGTGCGTGTTTGGAGTCCCTTCCGGCAAGCTTCTCGGGTTCTTCATCTCGGCGAGGGAATTGAAGCCAATCCCGACAAGATCAAGGCCATTGAGCAGATTGAAGCACCAAAGCGCGTCAAGGATGTCACGAAGACTTGCGGTTGCGTGGCTGCTCTCGGCAGGTTTATCTCTAGATCTGCTGAGCAGCATACTGCCATTTTCAAGATTTTGAAAAAGCGGGTCAATGAAATGGACTCGAAGCGGAGGCTGCGCTGCAGGACTTAAAGAGTACCTGTCCTCCACTCCAATACTTATCGCACCTAGGCCACAAGAGAAGTTGCTGCTATATATAGCGGCAACCAATCAAAATGGTTAGTGCTGCGTTAGTAGCGGAGAGGAGGCGGATGATGAGCCGGCAACCAAGGCAGATGCATCCAGCGACAAGCGAGGGGCTTCACCGACAAGCTCTGGTCCCGACAAGGACGGATCTGCTGTGAGATTGCGAAGATCTGCGAAAAAGGATGGTGCAGCGCCCAGTTTACTGTCGGTTCCCTTCTGAGGGGCTAGGTCAAGGTACTCGGTGTGCGAAATTGCTTTCGGCCTCCTCATGGCCTCGAGAAAGCTCGCCATTACTTTCAAGCACATGAGATAACAGGTTGTCACTCGCTTTCCACTGAAGAGGATATTGCAAAATCCGGAAGCAGGCAGGATTGTCGGTGGGCTTTGGAACTGTCAAGCTTTGGCCTCAAGTTTGAAAGCACTTCAACTATCAAAGCGAGCATTGGCGGAGTTTATAGCAGAATGGGCGTAGCGCAAGATGAAGAAATTCGAGCGAGCATCCCGTCAAGGAGGCAAGTAAAGAGTGGCTGATGTACTTTGATGGTGCCTTCTCGCTGCAAAGGCGCCCGGTGCTGGCGTCTTTGCTTATCGCACCACGGAGAACACCTCAAGTACATAGTCAAATGCACTTTCCCAAGGAGCAAGCAACAAACAATCTGCATGAGTATGAAGGTTTGCTTGCCGGTCTCAGATGCCGTAGACCTTGGGATCAAGAAGCTCATTGTCGGGGTGACTCGCAGCTTGTCGTCCGCCAAGTAAACAAAGATTATCGAGTCCGTTGATGGAAGCCTCGTTGATGAAGTGAAAGCTAGAAGAGCACTTTGAAGGCCTACAAATGGAACATGTTCCAAGAGCTCGAGAATGATATTCTTGATGGCTTTGTCAAAGTGTGCGCCTCAAGTTACACAATGGAACCAGGTATTTTTGTGCTCAAGCTGACTCAACCGGTATGCGCCATCAAGCTGGACAGAACAAGAAGATGAAGTTGATCTCTGGTGACTATTTTCGGCGAGCTTCCGAAGCCGCGCCTTGAATCCCAGGCTTAACACCAAAAATCTTGAGGAAGCGATCTGCTCCGACAAGCCCTAAGGTTTGTTTCGTTGAAGCGAGATGCTCCGACAAGTTTTGCTCCGGCAAGCTTGCGGGAACATCAACTCGGCCGAGATACGAGTTCTTGCCGTAGAAGCGGATGTTCTGCAGCAGCGAATGTGCCTTTAGTCCTTGTTGTCGAGCCGCAAGCTCCAACATGGTAGCAGCAGATTGTCCATTTCCTTGAGACGGAGAACTTCGAAGAGCAAGAAGAAGCGGAAAGAGTAGCCCGGCGGTCAAGTATGTACCAGTTTGTCGACGAGCACGCTGTCTCTGAAGAAGACTCAATGGTGTGAAATTGAAGTGTATTCATTGGGAAGATGCGGACGAAAGCTGTTGGCGAGAGATACGGAGGCATATGTGGTCACCACATTGGCGCAAAACACTTGCAAGCAAAGCTTTCCGGCAAGGTTTCTTCGGCCGACAGCCCTCGAGGATGCAAGCTGCACAAGTAACCAAGTGTGAAGCGTGCGAGTTCCATTCCAGCAGATACACCAGCGGCTCAAGCTCTCGGGCGATCCCTTTATCACGGCCATTTTTGATGCACGGGGCTCGACATCCTCGGCCCCTTTCCCGAGCTATCGGGGCTTTGATACTTATGCGTCGCAATCGACAAGTTCACAAAGTGGCGGAAGTGGAAGCGATGAGGAAGGTGACAGCCGCGATCGGCGGTCAAGTTCTTGGTCGATTGTTTGCCGTTTTGGGATTCCTAACAGGATCATCACGACAACGGCACACAATTCCTGACCCACACCTTCATGCGATCGTCCAAGATCTTGGCTCCAAAGGTCTGCGCCCGCTTCATTGCTCATCAGAAGCAGCGGTCAAGCCTGAGAGGGCAAATCTTTGAAGTGCTGCGCGGGCTCAAGACGAGAACTTCGACGAGGCTGCACAAGTCGGAAGAAAGCTGGATTGAGGGCTGCGGTGGTTCTTTGGTCGATCGGGGCTGGCGTAAATCGAGCCAGCGGCGGACATCTTTGCTCTAGTCTATGGGCGAGGCAGTTCTCCCCACGGAACTTCGTATCGGGTCACCTCAGTACTAAACATGATGAGCTTGAGCAAGAGCGGCTGCGACAAGATGCCAGCTGCTCCTTGAGGAGGATCGTCTTGAGGCAGCTGTCTGAGCTGCTCGTTACCAACAAGCTTTGCGCCGCTACCATAACCATAAAGTTAATGCGGAAGTCTCGAGGAAGCGACCTTGTTCTTGGTAGCGTTCAGATCCGCCAAAATTCCAACAAGTTGGCGCCCGAAGTGGGAAGGCCCTTATCGGGTGAAGCGAGTCACTAGGCTGGCGCTGTCATGCCTGAGACCGAAGATGGCATTCGGTGAGCAACTCCTCGAACATCGAGCATCTTCGTAAGTTTACCCGTAGAAGGCGCGGTTGTCGGAACCTGTTCCGGCAACCACCTTTAACAAATCTTGCCGATGTTGCATGTAATCCTTTGTACAAAGCGGCGCGAGACCCGTGCATAAGTAAAGCTCATGTGTTGCGCACAATTTGTCAAATACATGCTTTCATTATCATTTTGCATGTGTTATCTAACATTTTGTGCAGCATCCACCCGCGATGCAATAACGAGCCACAAGGCTCCATAACTTTATTTTCTCTTCTTTCTCTTTCTCAAAGAAAGGAAGGTTCCTTCACCCACAAGTTAACCGGGGGGGAAGGAGAAGATAATGGTGTGGGCCACCAAGCATCGCTCAGGAAGTTTCGCCTTACCGGGAAGCAAACGACAGAAAAGCTAAGTTGCCAAAGTTTGAGCAATCAGTTTTTAAATTTTTAAGTTATCTTCCTCGAACAATGGTACTTTGTATGGAAAACACATGCTTGCGGAGGAACCAACTCGTAGCTAGTTTAGCCCTTACTTTGTTTGAGTCCGCTCAACAACTTAAGTGAGCTGCAACTAGTTGCGACAAGGTTGCTTATGGGGCGGCACCGCCAGCGGTCTTGACGTTCCGCACTCGGCCGCTTCATGACAAAGGTGCCAGCGCCGACAAGTTCCCTAAAAGCATAAGGCACAAACATACAAAGGGAGGAGTCAAGTAAAGGAAATAGCATTGCAATCATTGCCTAAGATAGAGTTATATTACAAAAATAGCTTGTCGAAGGTCTAATAAATTGTTCTCCTAAACATGATCAGCAGCGACAAGGGAAAGATAAAATTGGCGGCCTAGTCTACGGTGCGCCATCAACCCTTGATCTTGCCCACCTTGTCCACAATGGGTGCGATAAGGGCTTTGGCGCCTCCACATCGACATCTGGCGGCAAGGATCGAAGGGCGCCGTTGAGGTTGAGGCTGGATTGCGAAGGCCACCTTCATCAACACCTTCTAGAAGCTCCCTGCGCAGATCTGGCGCGATTCCTCGACCAGCTGCCGGGATCTCTTCCGAGTCGTTGGAGCCGTCACCACGCCCTTGAGAACAGCTGAGCTTGGCGCTGGGTTGGGCGCTTCGTCGGAAGAGTACCTAGATCCACCATCCCAGCTCCATCGGCTCCTTGCCGATGGCGGTGGCGGTATCCTAAGACCCTCCGTCCAGTGCATCACGTTCTCTCGGAAGGTGTTCTGGGCGGTCGTGGCACTCATCAGCAGCTCCTCGTTTTCCTTGATCTTCTCCAACAGACCCACCTCCCGCTCCTTGGCGCTGTCCAGCGTCTCCATCAAGGTGGTCAGCTTCAGTTCAAGATCAGCCTTGGAGTCCTTGGCGGCATCGAGCTCTTTGATCCTTTCGGCGAGGCGGCCTGCAACTTCGCCAAAGTGTAAGCGTCCTTCTCGCGCTTCGTGCTTCAGCGCAGCAAGCTCCTCGCCGCTCTTACGGAGGTTGGCCTCCGGCTCGCGTCACTGCCGTTTCCAGCTCCTTCTTGGCGGCCTCGGCAGCTGCGGCAGCGTCCGCCGCTTCCTTGAGCTCCGCCAATTGATTGCTTCAGCGGCAAGCTCTTCCTCATAGCTGTCGAGGTTAATCTTCCGCTCGCCAACTTCGCCTTCTTGCGCGAATAGCTTCTCGGCGGCAAGCCGTTGCTGCTCCTCGACCTCCAGCCTTCTCAGGATGAAGGCTGTGCGCTCTTTAAATCGCTCCGCTATTACTGCTACGTTTGGAGAGCTTCTTGATTGGCGCCCGGAGCTCTTGCGGCGCTTCTCCATGTCTGCTCCGCCCTCGCGACAAGTGCTTCCCGAGACTCCAACTTGACTTGTCGAGGCGCGGTAAGCGACGGCAACTTCTTCGGCAGCTGCTCCTCCTCGGACTTCGCCCGCTGCTGCTGGTTGGCGCGTCAACCAGCGACAACCAGCGGGCGAGCAGCTCTTCGTCAAGGTCTCCCCGCGGCCCGGTGCCACAGGCTTTCGGCGCGGGGAGCTTGATGAAACGCCGTCGCCAGCCTTGAGATAAGCGCGGGCTGGGGCTCTTGAACTGGCAGCTGCCGGTGGCGGAGGGATCGGCGATCGGCGTGGCGCTGGCGCTCTGTGGCCTCGAAGTCGTCGATCGATCGCCCGGACCCTCGCCAGCCTTTGCGGCGGCAGCCTTGGCGGCCTCCTGCGCGGCGGACCCGCCGGCGTGACCTCTTCCTCCATGGTGGCGGCGTCGTCGGTGTTGCCTTGTGCGCCCTCCTCATGGCGACCTCAATCTCCATCGGCTCTGCGGCGGGTGGATCTGAGAACGAAGAAAGGAAGAACAGTCAAACAAATGTTGAAAAAGAAGAAAGAAAAAAAGAACCCAAGGAAATTTTCAAGCAAGAGGTTACCTGCGATGGGATCGTAGCGCGGTCTCCACCACGGAGGATCGGCTGGCGCTGCCCCTTGTCGGGCTTCCCTTGTCGAGAAAGCCTTCCTTGCGGGAGCGATCCCTTGCGGAGAATCCTCCCTTGGCGTAGTTGATGCAGATGGTATTTCAGGGAGCAGCTTCGGGCACTCTGATGAGGCTGCTCTGCTCTGCATAAATCAACAAGTCGAGATATCGGCAAAGAAGGACATCCATGCACACTAACCGTAAAAGTAAACCATATACTTCTGTTTGGGGGCTGTCTTTGGGGCTGCTTTGAAAAGGTTGTCGGGTCCGGCAAAGGGGTGCGTGAAGCAGCGCCTCCTGTTGCCCGCATGGGGATCGTCTTGATGACAACCACCGAGGTCTTGGCTCTCTTGACGCTCTACGGACCAGCGTCTTGAAAAGGAAAGAGTTGAGAATGAAGCAAATCAGATACAAGACAAAGCAACCAAATTGAAGAAATACAAACACAGCATAGAAGCTTACTCTTCTTCTTCTTCCTCGTCGACTGGTAGCGGAGAGATCAAATTCTGCCCGCCTCGGTGCGAAGAAGCGGGAAGTAAGTTCTCTTGACCGCTTAGCGGGGGTGGCGGCGGTGGCACGAAGATCCGCCTCGGTTATTTGCAGCGGTGTGGGGTGCTCCTGCGGCTGCTTGATGCTTGCCCTGTGATGGAAGCGCGTCGCCGCAGTGCTGCTGTTAGCCCGTCTGCCGCCCGACACTTCCCGGCCTTGTGGAGCGCCTTCTTGGTGGAGCTGCGGGCTCCGCTCGCGGACAAGCTACTTGAAGGTGTGGAGGAGGCGCCCTCGGCGGACTTCGCTCGGCTCAACCGGGCTCGGCCTGCTCCTCCTCGGCAGCAGCTCCTGTCGTCGGCAAGGCTTGCCGCCTCTGCTACCTCTGCCTCCTCCACGGTGAACCCGATTCGCCCGGTAGCGGCAACAGCTCTTGCCGCCTCCTCCAGCCCTGAGTGGCGTCGCTGCATCTCGGCGTCGGTGGTGTCATGGGTGAGCCACTTACGCTCGTCGGGCGGATCGGCACTTCTTCCAAGCTATCGAAGAATTGCAGCATAGCGTCGTCCGTGAAGCTCTTGCCAAGTTGGAATGATCCCATCACGAATCGCACAAGGGCATCATAGCGCGGATCTGATCGGCGAAGAGTTGTTGTACAATGGGGCGACTCCTCGGCAACCTAAACCACTCGGGGTGATCGGCGTCGTGCTTGAACAGCTCGGCAGCATCATATCAACTCCAAGGCGGTGAAATTCCAGTTGAGGCCTGGCGCAGCCTCTTGATGTCCGCCGCATTTTGGAACTCCCAAGCAGGTCTCCTCCTCTCCTGCAAAGAAGCGTCTTGGCGAAGAAAATCAGCGCCAGCTGCGCCTGATGAAAGTCCAGCAAGCTGAGGCGCGGATCCGGGTCACTGGCAATCTTCAACCTAGCATCCTCCGGCGTAAGTTGCTCCAATCGTTGCTGCGCACTATGGGAGTTTGGCTGGGCGATGAAGAGCTGCGGGTTCTCCTCTATGATCAACACCAATCGGCTCTCCACTCCTCCCACTTGCTGCGGAGCTCTCCTTCGAGATAAGCTTCTTTCTTGCCGATCCTGGAGATCCAAGCAATCCCTCCGACAAGTGGCTCTCCTCTCTCAGCGCAGGGCATGAAGAAGTGGCGGAAGAGGGCTACGTTTGGGTGGACTCCGACAAAGTTTTCGCAAAGGTGTCGAAAGCTGCCATGGTCGAGACAGCATTGGGGGTGAAATCAAGGCCCGAAGCCGTAGGTGTTCATGATGTCATGAAGAATTGAGAGAAGGGTGGGCGAGCCCAATAGAAAAGAAAGCGAAGAAGGATACCGCCGAAACCAAATCTGATCGGCGGAGAGTACCTTCGTCTTGTGGATCATCGCGTCTCCGTCGACCGAAGAGGTAGTACCCCCTCTCGGCTCCTTTGCGTCGAGCTGGGAGACAACCCGCTCCTTCGCGGCGCCCGCGAGCCGCTGCGCCTCGACGACTTCCGCCCTTCCCTTATCGCTTTCGAGCCATGGCGGAGGTGGTGGAAGGAGACGGCGGCGTTGATAAGCCACAGTGGCGATGGAAGCGGGCGTTGCTCTCTTGAGACTAGAGAAGAAGGGGGGGCGGCGGTGGTTTTGAGATGTGACAGCAAATGGCAAGGTGGGCGACCTGCCCTGTTTCCCCTGTTTATAAGGAGGAGAGAGGCGGACGTTCCGCTTTCAATTAAAGCCCCCCGATCTCTCCCGGCGCCACGTTTGGCGCGTGCTGTTCATGGGGGGCGTGGTGGGTCCGGAGCAAGTGCAGGGGTGATCTAGGCAGCGTGCCCGTGCCTTTGTTTTGGGACTGGCCCAACAGCGCTTTCGGCACCGTGTGTGCCCGAGCCGGGGCTCTGTCGGTGTACTAGAGTAGGGGTACCCTAGTATCCCGAACTTCGTGCCGCAGGCGATTCTGACAGCACCAGCGGCAAGGCTCACTGGTGACCGCCAAGGTCCTCCATGGTTCCTTTGGAGCCATTCAAGAGCAAAATATTTAAGCCAAGGAGACAAGGCCCGGCAAGAGGATCTTGCGGGAAGAATCCACAAAGGCACGCGAAGACAAGACCCGGCAAGAAGAGCTTGCGGGAAGGCTCGATGAGCGACAAGCTTCGGAGCGCGACAAAGTTCAACGCGGCAAAGGCGCTTGCCGTGACGACTCTCTCTTCATCTCGCTCCAGCTCATCCACCAGCGTGTCACCATGGGACCATCGGTAGCGTGTCAAGAGGCTGTACAGCCGGCGGAGAATGATAGCGGCCGGCGAAGTGCCGTCGTGAAAAGCGGTGGCGCCCACAGCGGTCCCTTTCTGCACTGTTTAGGCGACATGGGCGGGCATTTAATGCTTTGTCCCTTGCCGTCGAGTTAGGTAGAATACAACGTACAAAGTAGCTGTACCAACGCAACTCATTTTCCCATTTGCCCTGCGTCTCGTTGCCACTGTTGGTGACCCCTTTAGCCTATAAAAGGAGGCCCATGCGCAACGTAGAAAGGGTTCGGTTCGGTTAGGTTCGGTTCGGTTGGGTTCGGTTCGACTCATTCGAGACCAAAGACACTCACGCTAGGTTTTGTAGCTCTTTGTGCTCCATAGCAAGAACACAATACAATCAGACAAGCAGCAGTAGGAGTATTATCTCTCCGGAGAGCTCCGAAGCTGGGTAAACTGCTCGTGTACATCGCCTCGATCTGCTCTTCGTGCAATCTTCGCCCCCCACCCGAACGAAAGGGACTCGGTCCGCGGTCCCGTGGGTGTTAAATGAGTTCGATCAACTTCCCGGACCTGCTATATGTTTGGGAAATGATAAGCATTGTATATTGACAAGCGGTATTGTGATACGTCGGAAGCATGGCCCGAGGTCGAGGTGTCGGTTCGGGTTCAGCAGACCCTTGAGGTTCGAACACAGGGAGTGCGCTGGAGATCTCGCCTTCTACCTACACCACCCGCCCGCCTCGCTTGGATCTAAACTCTGAAAGGAACAACACAAGAGACACAAGGTTTATACTAGTACGGGCCACCATTGTGGTGTAATACCCTACTCTAGTTTGTGGTGTGGTGGATTGCCTCTTGGGCTGATGGTGATGAACAATACAAGGAAGAACAGCCTCGTGAGGGTCTGTTCTTGGCCGGGCGATGAACTGCCTGGAGGAGTTCAGTCGCTCCCTCTCTTTCTCTCTCTCTCTCTCTCTCTCTCTCTCTCTCTCTCTCTCTCTCTCTCTCTCGATCGATCGATCGATTCAAGATCAAGCTCCTTCTCTCTCGATGAGATGCCCCTAGCTCTGTTCTGGATCCCGGATTGAGCTCTAGCTATTCAAGATGCCAGATCCCCTAGCTCTGTGTGTGGCAAGTACTATTTATAGGCGAAGTCCTTGGGCCTCTGTAACACCCCGGATGTAACTTTCCATATTTGTAACTCCAACTCTTGCCATTTTCGGCATTGTGATATGATATTCCCTCCGTGGTTGGCTTTTTGTCTTTCGTTTTGCATTTTGTTCATGTCATGCATTTCATATCATGTCATCATGTGCATCGCATTCGCATATGTGTTCGTCTCATGCATCCGAGCATTTTCCCCGTTGTCCGTTTTGCAATCCGGCACTCCTATGTTCCCGGCGTCCCCTTTACGTTTTCCGTGGCGGGTACTAAACTTTCTCGGAATGGACCGAGGTTTGTCAAGTGGCCTTGGTACACCACAGGTGACCACTGTCAAGTTTGGTCATTTGGAGCTCGTTTGGTACTCAGCAGTTAACCGCCTCGCAAAGGCCTCTTTTGAGTTGCAGCCCAACACCCCTCCAAAACAGCCCAATAACCCATCTAAGTCATTTCCATGCTCTGCGTCGTCGGATCACGATCGTGTGGACGAAAACTACACTCCATTTGGAGTCTCCTAGCTCCCTCTACCTATAAATATGTCCACTCCCCCGAATTTTTCCGGATCCCAAACCCTAGCCCGCTCCTCCGCCCGCCCGCCCGGTGCACGTCAGGCGAGCGAACAGCATCCAACACCGCCCGCCGCCCGCCCAGCCCGGAGAGCGCCCGTGGCACCCGGCCACCGCGCCAGCCGGCCCGCCCGAGCCCGCAGCTGGCCCCAGCCCAGCAGCGCCGCGCCAGCGCCTCCGTCCGCCCAGTGAGCCGCCCGGCCGCACCAGCCGCCGCGGCTTCCCGCCCGGCGCCCGCCCGCGCCGCCCAGCGCCTCCAGCGGCTGCCGCCCGTCCCGTCCCGACCCTCCTTCTTCCTCTCTCTCCGGCGCCTCTCCGGCAAGCCGCCGCCGGCCGCCTCGGTTCGCGCGCCGGATCTGGATCCAGATCCACCGGGAGGTTGACTTTCCCGGAGCCCCGTTTTCCTCTAAGTCATTGATCTGTCATCATTTTGTTGCATTTTCATCATGCCATAAGTCTGCACCCGTGGCTCCGTTTTGGGCGTACAGCATACAGAAATGTTCGCCTCGATGAGTACATCATTTCATCTCATTGCATCATTTTCATTTGAGCTCATCTTGATGCCCGAAATGCTGTTGGAATAGGGCTATGTGATGTTAGTTTCAGATTCTTATCAGAACATGCACTTTTGTCATTTTTGTCATGATTGATGTGTGCATCCTATGATCTTGAGTCCTACATGTGTTTTGTAATATGCCATGCCATCTTTACAGGGGTGTATGCCTTGTATTTTTGTGATCTCTGTGGTGACTAGCACAAGCATGCAAGCAGGCTTCATGATGTTGCTGATTTCAGCCCTGTTTTCTTGATATTTTTATGCCATATTAACTTGCTCTGAGAGAGATCCATGCATATTTTGAGATACTTCAGTGAGGATGTTTTGAACATATGGTTATGCTCTATCCATCCATGCCCTTGTTTGCAATTATGGAGTGCCATGGCTTGAGTCAATCGAGCTCTACATTTGCTATAAAATGTTTCCTGGCAGATTGTTTACATGTTATTCAATTTTGCCAAGGTTGTTGTAGTTGATCCGTGTATGCTATGATGTTGTTCTTGCCATGTATAGCTTCTATGCCATGTCTTCTTGATGGATGTATGTAGTTTATCATGTAATGCTCTATAGTGAGTGCATCGAGCTCTTAAACATGCCTACTTGTTATCATTTTGTCATGCCTGTTTTTGCTGAATGCATATGTGAAACTTGCTATGTTTACGTGGCTGCCATCATATCTTTTGATCCTTTTTGGCTCATGGTCAGCAAGGGACTTTTGTTCTATGCTTTGAGTAGATTCATTCCATGCCTTGTTTTGCTATTATAAGTTCCTGTAGCATGTCGTTTGCTTGCTCTGAACATTGCTTTACGATCTTGATTACGCCATGTTCGATAATTTCACCAAGTCTGTGAAGGCGATATATTGTGCACTTTTGCCATGCTTGTTTGACCTGTTATGGTGTGAATTAGCCGTAGCTCAGTGTTCATCTTTTGTCAAGAATCTTGAGTAGATCACTGCCATATGCTTTGTTGAATGCGTTTGGGTGCAGTAGCTTAGTTTCTTGTTGCTTGCTAAGTGGTATCATCTTTATTAATGGCAGATTTGTGTCATTCTTGTTTTGCTTGTCATTTGCAAACCGTGCATCCGATTCGGTGATCTTTATATCGATTTCAACGAAATCATCTCACCTTTCAGCGGCATACTTGGTTTGCCAAGTTGATGCCTAGTTCATCATTATCCTTAGAACGCATATGCATTGCATCTCATCTAGCATATCATGCCATGTGTTGCATCATGTAGTTTGTGCATCGCCCGTGATTTATTGTGGTTCCATTGTTTGTGTTCTTGCTTTGGGTAGAGCCGGGATGCAGAGTGCGTGAGCGAGGAACCTGTTGAGAAGCTTTCGAGGATCAAGCTTTAGACAACTCGAGAACTTTGCAGGCAAGATGACCATACCCTCGAAAATCACTTCTATCTTTGCTTGATAGATGCTCGCTCTTTTGCTATGCCTATGCTCTCGATGCCTATCACTTGCTTATCATGCCTCCCATATTGCCATGTCAAGCCCTAACCATCCTTTCCTAGCAAACCGTTGATTGGCTATGTTACGCTTTGCTCAGCCCTCTTATAGCGTTGCTAGTTGCGGTGAAGATGAAGTTTGTTCCTTGTTGGAACATGGAAATGTTGTTCCTTGTTGGAACATGTTTACTTGTTGGGATATCACAATATATATCTTCTATAATTAATGCATCTATATACTTGGTAAAGGGTGGAAGACTCGGCCTTATGCACGGTGTTTTGTTCCACTCTTGCCACCCTAGTTTCCGTCATACGGTGTTATGTTCCTTGATTCCGCGTTCCTTACACGGTTGGGTGATTTATAGGACCCCCTTGACAGTTCGCTTTGAATAAGACTCTTCCAGCAAGGCCCAACTTTGGTTTTACCATTTGCCACCTAAGCCTTTTTCCCCCGGGTTTCGCGAGCCGAGGGTCATCTTTATTTTAACCCCGGACGGTGCTCCTTGAGTCTTGGCCCGAACCGAGCAACTTCTTGGGGCCACCGCAGAAACTTCGAGGCTTGGTTTTACTCGTAGCTTGACTTATCTGGATGTGCCACGAGAACAAGATATGTGCAGCTCCTATCGGGTTGTCGGCACAATCGTGGTGGCTTTGCTGGTCTTGTTTATTCTTTGTCGAAATGTCTTGTAGTCCGGGATTCGAGGCTGTCGGGTCTTCGGTAGAAGGAATATCCTTCGTTGACCGTGAGAGCTTATAATGGGCTAAGTTAGGACACCCTGCGAGGGTATTATCTTTGAAAGCCGTGCCCGCGGTTATGAGGCAGATGGGAATTTGTTAATGTCGGTTGTAGAAAACCCGAAGTTGACCTTAATTTTAAAACACATCAACCGCGTGTATAACCGTGATGGTCTCTTCTCGGTGGAGTCCGTGAAGTGAACACGGTGTTGGAGTTATGTTTGACGTAAGTAGTTCAGTATCACTTCTTGATCGCTACTAGCTTCACGACCGTGCCTTGCTTCCCTTCTACGCTCTCTTTTGCGAATGTAGCCACCATATATGCTAAGTAAACTGCTGCAGCCCCACCTCACAACTCTGTCCTTCCTATAAGCTTAAATAGTCTTGATCTACGGGTGTGAGATTGCTGAGTCCCTGTGACTCAGATTCTAAAACAGTTGCGGTGCGGCGATGCGGTCGAGATGGCGCAGCGAGCTCAAGTGGGAGTTCGATGAGGAGCGTGGTCGTTACTATGTGTCTTTTCCTAATGATCAGTAGTGGAGCCAGTTGGGACGATCGAGGGATCTGTGTAGCATTTGGGGTAGTCTTCTTTTATTTTGGTTCCGTGGTGAACCTTGAGTGTAATCTGGATGATGGATGTTTATTTATGTATTGTGTGAAGTGGCATTTGTAAGCCAACTATGTATCTCTTTCCCTTATGTATTACATGGGTTGTGTGAAGATTACCTCACTTGCGACATTGCTTTCAATGCGGTTATGCCTCTAAGTCGTGCCCGACACGTGGGAGAATATAGCCGCATCGAGAGTATTTGACCTCTTCCCAAATATTGGCGGCTTAAAGGCGCCAACAATTAGCCATTTGAAGGGAACATCTGGTACACTTATCACATCTAAAGTTGGTCCTCGCTTTGTCAAAGGCTCACGGTGGTGGCCTGGCTTGGGCTCCACAATGACTTCCTTCCTGCCATTGGACTGGTCTTGGTCTTGTTGCACGAAATGGGCGCCTTTGCTTGATGCTCTCTCCTGCTTGCTCCCTTTGCACCAAAGAGGAAAGGAGGACCTTCTGTGGCTGGCCTTGCTTTGGCGCCTTATGGTCGTCATGGCTTGTGTCATGGGCACCTCGTGAGTACCCGCCTTGATCTCTCCGCCTCCTCGTGAGCCGGCCTGATGAGGCCGTGCACGAGAAGCTGCTGTCGTCCGCCCAGCAATCTCAGCCCCTCGCGAGGTGTTGAGCTTGTGTTGATGAAGATGGGCTGTGATGGGCCCCCTTTGAGCCCACGCGCAGGCCTTGAGCGAGCAAGTCAGGGACCCCTTCCAGAACCCTGTGTGGCCCGGGCCCAAAGCGCGCCGGGCTCGGCGAGCAGCGAGGCGAGTGCAAAGTGCGTGGGCCCTAACAGCTGCGGCCTTAGGAGCCCGTGGCGGTTGATTGGGCGTGGCGTCTCCACTTCCCCATGATGCCTCGGCAAGCTGCAATTGACAAGTCCCTACATGCAAGCGGGTCATGATTACCTCGATCATGGAGGTGGCGGTTGGCCTCCCCGGCTTTAAATGCAGGCGGTGGCGCTCCTATGGTGCATTCCTTCTTGCTTCTCCTTCTTACGGTCCTTGCTCCGTCTTGCTGCAATGGCTCCGATCCACTTGGGTTCTCCAGCGGCGAAGAAGGAAAGAGCTCCCGAGAGGTCTGACCGCTCCGCCGAAAAATGGCTAGCCCTCGCCATCGGAATGAGGTGCCCACCAGGTGGTGTCGAGGCCACTGTGCGGCGGCCACCACCAGGGTTCCGCTTCCCTTATCGCCCGGATCGAGGCTCTGAAGGAGTTGATGCGAGCATACATGCATGCGCCGCCCGTCGGCGCCAGCCCAGATCACGAAGGTGCGTCATCGTTCCCCCTGGATTTCACGCCGAGGCTCCTCCCGAGTTCGTGCTCACGCCGCCATGTCTCCTCGGTCTTGGATTCGCCTTCCTCCCTTCTTCGCCTCCGCGATTCATGAGAGGATCCTGGAGCTCTGGCTGCACCACGCCGGCTGCGGCACCCTTGCAACCGGGGCAGAGGTTGCGGTCGTTGCCCCGGGCGAGGTCTTCATGACTCAAGGCTGGGGCGACATCGCCCGGGTCTGCAGGACAAAGGGCGCCCTCGCGATCCACCTGGAGTACGAAGGCACTTAGGTCATGCTCTTCAAGGTCTTTGATGCGGAAGGGCGCCGGCTGGAGTGCTGCCCTGGGAGAGGTGATCGAGGCCCTGCCGCGGTGAGGTCTAGGCTCACCGACCGCTCCCCCGGCAGCTCCTCAGGCGGTGGAGGCATCGGAGGATCCAGCGACTCCGCCGAGCTCTTCCGCGACTCGGAGGCGGCGGCAGCGACAGCTGAGCCCCGAGTCTCGCGCTCTCGGATCAGGGCGGGCTCGGCAGGCTGTCGTCGCCTCTGATCTGGATGGGGTTGGTGCCGGTGCCCGACGGCCCATTGTTGATGATGGCGTCTTTTGCGGTAGGCGTGTAGTTAAGCGTTCTTTAGGATCTGTTCTCTGAGGAATCAAAAGCGCGCCCGTGAAACTTGTAAGGTGCTGTGGTCCTGTTTGTCAATATGATCCTTGTCGTGAAGCGGTCGCGAGTTGCTCATTCCATCTTAGCTCGGTTCTCCCTTTCCAGCGTCGCGAGGGCTCGGCGGCTCTGCGCCGACAGGTCCCGATCCCAAAGGCAGGCTTCAGCCGTCATTGGTATGCCAGGTCGCGATGCGTGGTCAAGGCGGAGGTGGCGGCCGAGGTCGGTAAAGCCCCTTAGTCGCGATGCTCAAAAGTCCCCTTAGCACTCAAGCAGCCATCGTCACGGTGAAAAGGAGGCGGCGTTGCTAACGGGATTGCGTTGGGTGAGGGGCGGTGCCGCATTAGTTAGTGCTTCGGGGGTGACTTATCTCGAGAATCGGGGAGGCGGCTTCTGGTGTGTTGCGGGTCCGTGCATCGGCGGGCGGTTAAACGGCGAGGTCCTCGCGTGTCCCTCCCTCTCGCCTTTGCTCCCCTTTCTGCTCTCGTCCTTGGGTCCGGCCCTCGGCGAGTCTGGCCGTCGCTGGTATGCGGTCGCGATGCCGTGGTCAGGCGGAGGTGATTTGGAGAGCAGTAGGAGCCCTGATCGCGATGCTCAGGCACCCCCTTTAGCGTGCAAGCGGTTCGGCGGATGAGTGAAGGAGACACCGTGGGGCCTGCGCTGATGCTGCTCCTTGAAGAGATCCTGCAGGCTCATCACGAAGAAAGAGCGAAAGTTCGCCCGTGACAACCGACGGTCAGCCGTTAGTTGCCGGAATGACGAAACGAAAACTTCTGAGGTGGCGCTATCTGCGGGGCTGCAGCGGCGAGCTCAGCCATTCAGGTTTGTCGGCATTGCGGGGCGGACCCATGCATAGCGTCGTCTGTGATGAGGAGCAGCTCCATCGGTTGGTGTCGATTAAGCGGGCAACTAGGTCAAGCATGTTAATCACGAAGGAGCAAGTCCATTTAGATAAGTGCAAAGAGAGCGAACATCGCGGGTCGGACCCGGCGACACAGAGATGATGCAGCCCGAGGCGCCCCAACAAGATAAGCTAGGAACATGAAGTAAAAGGATACACACGAGGATAGACCCACAGCGGCACAGGAATAATGCAGCCACAGGGCGCTCAATGAGAAATGAAACTTGAAGATGTCACCTAATAAGCGTTGAAGGCGAATGGGTGTTGGTGCAGCAGACTCGGTGGGCTGCGGGGGCCGATCCTCCACGAGCCCCGGGCTCGGGGCCTCGGGAGGCTCGGGAGGCGCTGGTGGCTCCTCGCGGACCATCTCCATCTCTGCCCGGGCTCTGGAATTCCTGGCCTCTTGAGCCTCAGGATGCTCCTCATGAGGCGCTGGCGTGTGGCAGCCGCGTTCGCTAAGCCGTAAGGCATGCGAGCGTGGTTGTGGAGTGGACCTTCATGGCGCCCCCAGCGAGAGGGCAGGCGCTCTGAGATGTGGCTCGGTTGAGCCTGGTATGTCAATCACGGACCACGCAGCCCACCATCCTCGCTGGATGGGGAGCTCTGGCGAGTGGCGGCTGCCACTCATGACTCTTGACTCCTGCGGCTCTGAATGATCTTGGCGCGAACTCCACGAGGTTGGCCCTCCTTGCCTCGCTCCTTCTTGAGAAATGTGCTTGAAACACGCCTCCAAGTGGTGCCCAGCGCCTTCCTCGTGACCTTAGCAAGGTCGGTGGCCCTCGAGGCCCAGAGCCTGCCTAAGGAGGTGTCGAGGCGGCGCTTTCCTATCACGATAGAAGGAGGTTCCCCCACAGTGGCCGCGGACCACGAGGGCCTGCCTCTTGAGGGCGGGCGGACAATGTCTTCTTCTTCTTGGGGGCGGTCTCGGGGAGCCTCCTGCTTCCGTGATCCGGGTCTTCCGGTGATCACGGCTGAAAGGATCGCTCCGGGAAACACCTGCGTCTTTCTCTTCATGAGGCACCGTGATGACTTCGCCACTTCACTGGCATCTTGAGGATGTTGTGGCCGTGGTGGAGTTCTGACCATGAACTTGGCGCTGGGTACCGAGGATGGCGTTGTATGGCGGCGAATGTGGGTGGCGTCAAAGTCGATGAGCTCGGTGAGGTGGTTATCGCGTGCCGAAGGTGACGAGGGGCGAACCTGCAATCGGGACCGTGGAGCCGTCGGTGACCCAGAGAAAGGCTTGGTTGGCTGAAGCTGATTGTAAGGCACTTGAGATTGTTGAGCGTTTCCACAGACGGGGCGTTGAGCCCTGCCCGCCATCGATGAGGGTCTTGGTGACTATGCGTTCGCGATGATTGGGGAAGCGAGCATCGGGAGGACTCGGTGTGGCCGCTACTTGAGCTGATTCGCTGAAATTTGAGCGTGATGGGCGCCCGACCACGAGGCGTGTGGCTTAGAGCTTAGGGAGGACTGCATTCACCTCAGGCGAACTGCTTGAAGATCGTTGAGAGGCTGGGGGCGAGCTCCGCCCGGGATCTGGCGATCGCGTCGCGGCTCACTGGAAGCCCCAGCCCCTCGTCTGATGGTGGTCTTCATTTCTCCTTGGCTGCGGTGGCGGAAGAGGAGGCCTGCTTTGCCTTGCAGGCGATCCTCGCGAGGCTGATCCCTCGGCCTCCCTCATGGCCAGGTCCCGCCCGGCGATCCTCGCGAGTTAGCGCGCCACCCTTGGCGAGGGCTGCGATCTTCCAGCGTCCTTTGTTCCTTCCTCCTCCTCGGCCGTAGCCCGGTCGCTGCGGTCGGGGCGTCGACCGATCCTCCTTCTCGCGGCTCGGAGCTCTTGACATTCGTTGGTGTTGTGGGTGTGGAGTGCGTGGTACCTGCGATGTCGGCTGCCCTTGGAAAACTTCGGGCTGGTCTGCCCGCTTAGTGTCGGAGTTACGCGTGAGCACGGCAGCCCCTTGCGCTTCACATCCTTGGCTTTGGGTTTCTTCTCTTACGGGTCTGCGGCAGAGCGGCTTCGAGGAGGGAGGCGCCCTTCCTCGACCTGGCGCGCCCGGTCGCCAAGTTGAACAGCTCAAGGAAGTGCACAAGTCTTCATGCATCGGCAGCTCCTCCTTCATCTTGACATCGCGCGCACACGTCGGAGAAAGGCGGAGATGATGGCCACCTCGGTCACCTTAGGAATCTTGAGGCGTGCGTTGTTGAAGCGCTGGATGTATTTCGGGGTCTCCACGGTTGCTGATTGATCGGCGCATATCGCTCCTGACGGTGGCGGTCACGAGTACCTTGAAAGTTGGCGATGAAGCGGGTGCGCATCTCGTCCCGAGGAGGAGATCGTGCACAGGCCACGTTCGGGGAGCAGTGCGGGCCCGTCCTTGGCGCCATGGGAAACCAGTTCGCCATGACCTTCTCGTCTTCATTGGCGGCTTGATGCCCTTTCGTGAAGCTGGAGGAACTCTTGGGGTCGGCCGTACCATCGTAGCGAGGCAGGTCAGCGAACTTGCCGGCCCTGTGACGTTGCGCCTTCGGCGGTGAAAACCGACAACCTGCTTGTGTCCACAGGAGGCCTTAGGTGACGAAGCTTGGTCTTGCGGGTCCCCATCGCTGCAAGTGGGAAGCGTCGCGGGGTCTTAGCGTCTTTGGAGCAGAGGCGTGGTCGCGGCGAGTTGGGCAGGGAACTTTCGGGCAGCTTCTTGCGGGCAAGGACTTCTTAGCAGCTCTACTCTTGCTGCTTGGCGCCCAGACGAGGCAAGTTCCGCCCGAGGACCGCGCCTTAGGGACAGGCGCTTTCTTGAGGAAGGCGGCGGCGCTGCCGGACCGTCGCCAGCGGTAAGGTGCGGTCTGGCGAGGCCAGACGGCCAGAGGAGGCCCCTGGCGCGGACGACCTCAGTGACGCGATCGAGCCACTCTTCGTAGATGTCGTCGACTGGACGGTAGCATCGGACCTCGTTTGCCGCGATGAGGGAAGCTCGAGCCTCCATGGGCGTGCGGAATGCGCGAGATGAAGAACCAGCAGAGGCGAGTGAGGGGGTAGATGCGGCCGTCTTGCCTCACGGAGGATCTTTGGGGCGATGCTTGCTGCTCGTTCCCGCCGGGCGGTAAGCGGCATTGGCCCGAAACAACGAGAGCAGCAAGCGCCCGTCGGCCAGAACCGTCTGAAGCGGCAGAAGCGAAGCGGCTCGGCGCTCAGGCCCGCCAGCAGCGTCGGACATGGATCGGTGGTCGGCGGAGGGCAGGCGGCGGAAGGCAATTCGGCGCACCCCTACTAGCGCGCCAAATGTCGGTTCGGGTTAGCAGACCCTTGAGGTTCGAACATTGGGGAATGTGGCGGAGATCTCGCCTTCTACCTACGCACCCGCCGCCTCGCTTGGATCTAAACTATGAAAGGAACAACACAAGAGACACAAGGTTTATACTAGTTCGGGCCACCATTGTGGTGTAATACCCTACTCTAGTTTGTGGTGTGGTGGATTGCCTCTTGGGCTGATCGGCGATGAACAATACAAGGAAGAACAGCCTCGCGAGGTGCATTCTTGGCGAGGCGATGAACTGCTTGGAGGAGTTCGATCGCTCCCTCTCTTCTCTATCTCTCTCTCTCTCTCTCGATTCAAGATCAGCTCCTTCTCTCGATGAGATGCCCCTAGCTCATTACGGATCCCAGTTGAGCTCTAGCTATTCAAGATGCAGATCCCTAGCTACGTGTGTGGCTAGTCCTATTTATAGGCGAAGGCCTGGGCCTCTTCCCAAATATTGAGCGGGAAGAGGCGCCAACAATTAGCCATTTTAAGGGAACATCTGGTACACTTATCTGACTAAAGTTGGTCCTCGCTTTGTCAAAGGCTCTGGTGGTGGCCGGCTTGGGCTCCACAATGACTTCCTTCCTGCCGTTGGACTGGTCTTGGTCTTGTTGCACCAAAATGGGCGCCTTTGCTTGATGCTCTCGCTGCGCTTGCTCCCTTTGCACCAAAGAGGAAAGGAGGACACTGCTTGTGAAATTTGGCGCCCACTGGCGCCCTTGGTGCGTCATGGCTTGCGTCATGGGCACCTCGTGAGGTATCCTGCCTTGATCTCTCCTCCTCCTCATGAGCCAGCTTGATGAGGCTGTGCACGAGGAAGCTCCTGTCGTCCGCCCGCAATCTAGCTTCCTCGAGTCTTGAGCTTGTGTTGATCAAGATGGGCCGTGATGGGACCCCCTTTGAGCCACGCCGCAGGCCGCAGGCAGGCAAGTCTGTGGACCCCCGTTCCCAGAACACCGACAGAGGCCCTGAGGAAGGCCCTGGGGGAGGGCGAGGAGTAGGCTGTCCAGTAGCAAGCCACCCATAAGAAGCTAGAGGCCCGGGTCAAAGAAGTCCAGCAACAGCTCCAGGATGTGGTTAACAAATGTGAGACCTTGGAAAATGATGCATCGGCTTGAGGGGCCGAGCTCACCAAGGTTCATCAAAGCGCGGAGACCGCTCGGAATGAGGCCCAGGCCGCCCTCCAGGAGATCCAGGTGGCCAAGAAGATCATAGCGGGTAAGACCTTTAAGATGCAAAGCAAATATGCGGAGAAGCAGTACCTTTTACTAACCCAGGTTCGGAGTTCCCTAGGGGCTTTTGCTGATCTACCACGCAGTGTATCGGACGCCGTGGAGTTCTATCGAGCGAAGGAGGGTTCCATGGAGAAGCTCTTACGGTAGCAATATGCGGTGTCAGAGCATCCCGTGTCCTTCACCGATCAGCTGAAACAACTGGTGGAGCTGCACAAGGTGGCCGAATTAGCCATGAAGGATTTGACAATCTGGCTATGGCTAGCAGAAGCTATGCCTGGCTGCTACTTCAGACTCTTGAGGCGGATGGTGAATGCCTGTCCTCGGCTGGACGTTATTAAGCGCTCCATCTGTATTAAAGGTGCCCGTATGGCCTTCGCTCACTGCAAGATGTGGTGGGCGAAGATGAACGCTGTTGAAGTTGCCAGCAGGCCGCCGGAGGGAAAGGAGCACCGCACACCCGAGTGATAGTTCGTGGATGTCCTAGAGGGGTCCCGACTTGTAGCAGCGCAATGTTCCCAGGACATTGTATTTGAATAAATGTATTCATGTTGCCTTTGCCTTGTATTATGGGAACAAAGCGGTTTGTAAAGTAATTTTATTATGCTTTGAATTGTTTCCTCACAATCTTGGCCGTGTTGCATATGTCGAGGTTGGCGATCGTAAACACGCCTCACGTAGATAGTACAGAGGTGTTAGGGATGGAATCTAAACAATCTTGATCCAATTACATGGTCCTTGAAGGAGTTGTTTAGCGCCGAACAAGGCAATCAGACTTCTGACGAGCAGCCCTCACTTAGCCATAGGACTTTTATAACAAAGCATGGGCGCAGCCCCTGGTTTAAACCAGAGTACTGTCAGCACCTGATCAGGAAGTGCCGATCTCTCACATGACGCGGAAAAAATCTCCAAAGATTTGTAACCCTCGAGTAGCTGACCGGCTCTTGCCATATCATGATAGTCATTTTTTGGCTTTCTCTACTGAGGTGCTCATCTGGTCAAAGCCAGGGCACAATCGCAGTAGTTCTCCCTTTACTACCCTAGCCGATAGACCGGAACGTAGGGTAGCAAGCACAGGAGGCGGGCAACCCAACTATTGACCAAAGACATGATTCGGAGCCAATGCATATAATGTTGAATTCGGGGTGCCGAACTTATATATAAGAAGTATTCAGACTGTGATGCCGTATTGTGGGGCGACAGGTAGCCCCTGGCGAATATGAAACGTAAAAGAGTGTCGATGCAGCAAATAAGCCCATCGAAACAAAACAAAGTAATAAGCGAAAAACACAGAAACTAGGCCACGAACCATTTTATTATAACTGGATGGATACGTCAAGGCGTATCTTGTACAGATGGTGCGAAAAGTATCCGGCTATTTAAGATGCCAGAATCGATAGGGCGCAACATGCGGGTCCTGAGAAATAAGTATGAATGTCGCCAAGAAGAACATATAGAGGTTACCCTACACACCTGTGCTGCTTGCCTCCGTCGTATTCCAGTCCTTCTAAAGGACTTGCGATCAGGCCCGCGGAAAAAGGTGTCTGAAACAAGAAAAAGAAGCAAAAGTATGTGTGTCCGGTATCGGTCTGGCCGAACTATAGGCCCCGGGTTATCTCGTGCCTCCGTCGATGTCCATGGAATTTTGAGTGCGTAATTGTGTACGCGTGGTACGAATGCCACTACCTCATTGGGGCTGGGACGGAAGCGAATTGCTATTCGAGCTCTTGACGAGCCGCGTTGTCCTGTTGCAGTGTAGTCCGGACCCTCTTGATGGTATCCAGGGGCTCGGCATCTGGATTATAATGCTGCTTGAGAAGGCCGCTCTGTACTTCTGCTGCTAGGGTGGCGGTTTGCTCCTCTGTTTGGAGGGAGCGTTCCGCATTGCCATTGACTGTTATGACGCCGCGTGGACCGGGCATCTTGAGGTTGAGATAAGCATAGTGTGGCACTGCGTTAAATCTAGCAAGCGCGATTCGTCCGGCGGTGCGTGATAGCCCTTCTGGAAGGGGCGATATCGAAGATTAACTCTTAAGCCGGAAGTTGTCCGGAGAACCAAAGACTACCTCGGCATGATTGAGCACTGTGCAGCGAGCCTCTCGCTAATATGACTCCTTTAAAGGTAGTCTTTGTTGGTTTAATTCGTGAGGGATTAATGCCCATCTTCCGTAGTGTATCCTGGTATAGCAGGTTGAGGCTGCTTCCACCATCCATCAGGACTCGTGTTAGGTGGAATCCGTCGATGATTGGGTCAAGGACCAGTGTGGCCGAATCACCATGGCGGATACTAGTCGGATGATCTCGACGATCGAAGGTGATGGGAAATGGCGACCACGGATTGAACTTTGGGGCGACTGGTTCTACCGCGTAGACGTCCCTGAGTGCTCGTTTGCGCTCCTTTCTAGGGATGTGCGTGGCGTATATCATGTTCACTGTTTTGACTTTGGGGGGTTTCTTGTCCCCGGTGTTACTCTTGGGGGCTCTTCATCCTCGTCCTCACTCTGTGATCCCTTTTATTTGTTTTCGGCATTTAACTTGCCGGCCTGCTTGAAGACCCAACAATCCTTGTTGGTATGATTGGCTTGCTTATCTGGGGTGTCGTGAATTTGGCACGGACTGTCGAGTATGCGGTCCAGTCTGGAAGGTCCTTCGTTGTTTCTTTTGTAGGGTTTCTACCGTTGGCCGAACTTGGAGCCACTGAATCCGCGTTGATTGTGGTGTCATCGGGGTTGTCGCCATTGCTTTGGTGTTTGTGTCTATTGCGCTGGAGCTTGCCGGTGCTGTTCTTGGCCTCGGTGGGGCCTGCCTCGCTGGCTGCGTTTTTGCTACGAGCCAGCCAGCTCTCCTCACCCACGCAAAAGCGGGTCATGAGTGCCATAAGGGATGCCATTGACTTCGACTTTTCTTGGCCGAGGTGGCGTGCTAGCCATTCATCACGGATGCTGTGTTTGAAGGCTGCTAGGGCCTCGGCATCCGGACAGTCGACAATCTGGTTCTTTTTGGTTAGGAACCTAGTCCAGAATTTTCTGGCTGATTCTCCAGGTTGTTGAACTATGTGGATTAGGTCATCGGCATCTGGTGGCCGGACATAAGTTCCTTGGAAGTTGTCGAGGAAAGCCTCTTCCAAGTCCTCCCAGCTGCCAATCAAATTCTCAGGCTGGCTATTTAACCAGTGTCGAGCTGGTCCTTTGAGCTTTAATGGGAGGTATTTGAAGGCGTGGAGGTCATCTCCTCGGGCCATGCGGTTGTGGAGAATGAATTCCTCGATCCATACTGCAGGATCAGTTGTGCCGTTGTATGATTCGATATTTACGGGTTTGAACCCCTCGGGGAATTCATGATCCAGTACTTCATTTGTGAAGCAGAGCGGGTGTGCGGTGCCTCTATATCGGGCCACATCGTGGCCGAGCTGTGATGGAGTCCGTCTGCGGCATTCGGCCCGGGCGTGGTTAGGTTTGTCACGTCCGAATAGGTAGCTGTCATCGTGCCTCGAGGCACGTCCTCGCAATCCGTAGATCAATCTTGTGTGTCCTGCTCTACTGTCCAGGGTCTGTCGGAGGTCGTACATGTGACTCCGGACTCTTTCCGTCCCTATTTTGGCGGGGTGGTGGGGCGGTCTGTTGTTCGGCCTGAGTTGCCGCTTTATCCCGGCCGCGGGGTGGCCATTCAGCCGGCCTGTCTTGACCACGTCGTGGTCGTTCCGCATTACGCAAGGGAGATATGTGCTCTAATGCCTCCTCATCGAGTTGAGGTAGCAGTCTGCGTTTCGGGTAGCTCTTGGCTAGACGCTTGAGGCCGTATTCCTCGGCTGTCAGGACATCAGTCCATCTGTCGACAAGCAGGTCTTGTTCAGCTTGAAGCTTGAAGCAAAATTCCTCATCATCCGTCTCTAGCTCGAACCGGACATAGTTCGGTCGTGATTCCTTCTCCAAGGACAAATTCTTTACAGATTTTAGCGTCACCCAAAAGGCGAGTCTTTGGAAAAGCGTGGCGCTGAACTCGAAGATCGATAACCGATCTAGCTCGGTGTCCGCCGGCGTACACAGTCCGGAACTTATAGCCAGAGACAAGTCCGAAGTTCCGTTAAAGCGAATATTGTAGGGCGTTGAGTTGTTGTGCGGCTCCAACGCCGTGGACTCTGCGGCCTCGGATGGCCCGATCTGCTTCAGCTCTAAGGCCGTTGCAGCCACAGGAACCATCTCCTAGGCGTGATCCGATGATAGATTTAAGTCAAGTTCATCGGGGTGAGGGGGAGCGATCGCCGCGGGCTCAAATCCCTCGAAGATCAAGTCTCCACGGATATCCGTGACGTACTTCAAGCTTCGAATCTGGCGATGGCGAGGGGGCATAGGCATCGATCTGCTCCGGATGGCCAGAGTTAGCCCTTGATGCTGAAGCCGCCGAATACGAAGATCTTTCCGGGGAGGAAGGTTTCTCCCTAGACAACGTCATTGCTGACGATCAAAGGGGCCATCGAGCCCTTTGCCGACGGCACAGTGGAACTCACAATGAAAGCACCAATGTCGGTGTCAAAACCGGTGGATCTCGGGTGAGGGGTCCCAAAGCTGTGCGTCTAGGATCGATGGTAAGGGAGGCAGGGGGACACGATGTTTACCCAGGTTCGGGCCCTCTCTATGGAGGTAATACCCTATTTCCTGCTTAATTGATCTTCATGAATATGAGTATTACAAGAGTTGATCTACCATGAGATCATAATGGCTAAACCCTAGAAGTTTAGCCTATGTGAATACGGTAATGAGTCTATCCTTTCCGGACTAACCCCTCCGGTTTATATAGACACCGGGGGGATCTAGGGTTTACATGGAGTGGGTTACATAAGAAGGAATCATCATAATTGGTCGCCAAGCTTGCCTTCCACGCCAAGGAGAGTCCAATCCGGACACGAGTATGGTCTTCGATCTTCATGTCTTCACAGCCCATCAGTCCGGCCCATGGATAACAGGCCAGACGCCCGAGGACCCCTTACTCCAGGACTCCCTCAATGGGGTCCTATTCAACCACTCCTCCACGGGCTACTGTTCATCCAGCCCTCCACAGGCTACCGTTCAACCAGCCCTCGACGGGGTCGTCCTGTTCATCCAGCCCTCCACGGGGTCCTGTTCATCCACCCCCAACCGGCTCGATCAATCGGGTTCCTGTTCATCCAGCGGCAACGAACTCTACTACCACGGGGTCCTGTTCATCCAACCCCCCCCCCCCCCACCGGGAACTGTTCATCCAATCCTCCCAACAACGCTCACTGTTCATCAAGGGAAGGAGGCAGCAGGGTTCGATCGGCTTCCATTAGCAGCAGTAGCGAAGGAATCGCTCAATCCGTTTAGTTAACAGCCATCGATCGATCGCTCGGGTTCATTAACGCATAGCTTGCAGTGTAATCGCTTGGGTTCACTAGGCAAACGCCTCGCTCGGGTTCAGTTAGAGCCCAACGCCTCGCAACCACGCATGTACGTGTACGAGAGAAACGCGCGTCGCTCGGCCCCCGACCACCCACCGTAATCGGGATCTCCCAATATTTTCCTCGCCCTCGCTTCTACCACGGGTTTTCCCGTCATCGACGGCCTAAATAATGTCATGCAGCTGCGTCTCTGACCCGCCCAGGACGAAAAGCCCATTTTCTGTCATGATTTTTTGTCATGGAAGTAGGAGCCCACCACATCATTGATGATACCGGGTTTTGTCACAGTCATCGTCATAGAAGTGTCATAAGCATGACAGAAAAAAATCGTTCGGCCCAAAATGTCACTGATGTGTCTTTTTTTGTAGTGTAAGAGGTCAGTACTAGCCTTCTTTCACATGATTGTGCAGTGTGCTTTCATATGTTGTGCTACTTATACGGTAATGTTTCTTGATTTTAGTGAACTGCACAAATGAAGACAAGACTTCCAATCTGTATGTGCATCGTAATATCCCATTGAGGTAAGATAAGGATATTTCACAACTGTTGGCCTGTATTTCGCCACTTTCATCACAAAACTAATATCGTTGTTTAGTGCTATACTTGTGCTCCCTAATTGACATGCCAAATCTTACATTGAAGGAGAAGCTTGTCTGTTATTAAACCAGGTGATGAAGGGGAAGAACAAGCGGAAGAAGAACAAAAATCAACTCCCGGTGCTATAGTGAAGCACTGGAACTGTGATGACACAAGTAATGATATAGTTTTGCATCTTAATTTATTGCTATGGCTGGAACGAGCAATTTTTTTGCCACTGTGATTTGATGCCACTCCTAGTGTAATATGTAATTATCTCTACTTGTGCAAACAGGGATCTTGTTTGAAGATAACATATATTTTAGTGGAACTGTAGAAGAAGATGTTGGAAACATTAAACTGATCGAGGAGTTTATAGTAAGCTTGGCAACCACAGTAGATAATAACAAATGGTTCCGGAGAAGTGCTTCATCAGTTCATCTGCTAGCTCTACACAATATGCCTCCTCACAAATGTTGGTATCGGCCCATGGATTTCATCCATGTGATTGAGCTTTGTCATCTCTATTGGTGTTGTGCTACTGTTTAGCTACTCTCATGAGAAAGTGGTATTGTTTTGCATGTTAATCTAAGGTAGCTAATAAATTGATCCACCGGTTTGCCACCGTCATAGCCACTGATAAAATTAAGTAATAATACAGTTCAAGTTGAGCTGTTGTGTTTGGTATCATATCATTTCCTACGAGGATAATGAGGAGATGCATCTCTTTGTGACTATACATTTCATCGGTTACCCCCTTTGTTAATGTAATGGTTGTTTTAAGTATTTCCTTTCCCTTTTTTTCGAGCAAATAGATGCTAGCATTCAGTTGTTCTCTTGCCTTTGCACAACAGGATCATCCTCCTCTGAAGAAGAATATGGAGTTTGTGAAGTGACTAGTTCCGATTTGCCAGGATGATGAAGCCCGGTCTATCTTCTCATTAGAAGGACTAGCTGAAGGATGGTTACATTACTCCCCACAAGACCAAACTAACTTTAGCTCAGAGGGACTCATAGATTTCCATCTTTTTTGCTATGATGGGCAATTACAATGTTGTTCAAGGATTCTTTCCATTGAGTTCTGTTTTTTAAAAGTGTGCTCTACATGGACCATGTAGGTGCCTGTTTAAACTGTAAATTCATAATACAATTTGCTTTACTAATCATTTTTTTTGTATTTATGCAAACAGGGGTGCTCAGCTTGATTTCAATGGGAATCATTCATTTCCACCACAAGAACGGAGGTGCCGATACGTTCAAGGCGTTGCAACATATAAAGGCGAAATCATACAAGCTACGTGCGAATTTGGGTGATTTTGGTGGAACTGCACAAAAAAGAACAATTGGTTTATTTAGCACGAGGTGCCATGTCAATGTCTGAACTGATGGCAAACACTGCCCATTCGACAATCGTAGGCCTTTGATATTTTGGAATGGGAAAACCTTGTCAAAGTTTGCTCATTGATGTACGCAAAACAACACGTATTTGACATTTTGGAATGGGACAACCTTGTCAAATTTTGCTCATTGAGGCAAGAAGACATGGGTTTTATATTTTTGAATGGGACACCCTTTTCTGTCAGCAGCATCGATCGATTTTTCTTTATTCTTTAGTTGTGAAGTAAATATTGGCTCTGACATGTGAATCTCTGACATGCATAATCATCGATTGTTTTGAATGTTCTCTATTAATTTCCAGGTCTATGTGTTTGATTCCAATGTACAGGAACGCTAAAAAGCTGCTCAAACTCTTTGTACTCCCTCTGTTCCTTTTTACTTCGCATATTAGATTTCTTTCAAGTCAGTTGCTTTTACATTGTGAATGTTCATACTTTTATCTATAAGTTGGTCAAAGTAGAGATACTTTGACTTCAGACAAAACTTATATGCAAACTAAAAAGGACCGGAGGGAGTACATGTGAAACTGCTGCAAGGGAGGTGATCACCCTGGGAATAATGCTAGTACGTATTGTTTTGCATGTTCATCCAATGCCAATGATACAAGAATTCGAACTAATTGAACTAAATTCATTCATACATGGTCGGATTTCATATAAACATGCTGGATTTCATTACATCTCATACATTCTTCAACTAAAAAGGGGTGTGCTCGAGGTATAATTAATTAATCAAAGCTACCCACCTGTGTCCGGCTGAGCCGAACAGAAGCTTCTTCTCCAGCGGACTAATCTTCATTGCCTTAAATGCAGGTGCAGTTGAGTAACTGACATGTGGCCCAGATGCATGTTGGGCCCACGTGTCAGTGACCCAACTGCACCTGCAGTTAAGTAACTGAAGCAGCGTCCTTCTCCAACACAGCTCTCCGACTCCACGGCACCGCCAAGGAGCTAATCGGCCGTTAATGGTCAACCCGCCTAGCTTGGCTTCAACCGGAGGGTAGAAACGGTGGCCTTACTTGGACCCGAGTGGCAGCGACCTACCTTCTTCTACTCTTTCTCATTTTCTGTGTGGCGCGGCCTCGTTGGCAGCAAGGCGGGGCCTCGACGGAGCCGGCGATGTCCTCTGTCTCGTTGCCAGCAGGGCGGCGCCTCGGCGGAGCGAAGGAAATCCTCCCCCTCGGTGCCGGTGGGGCAGGGCATCGGCGGAGCCGGTGGTGTCCTCTGCCTCATTGTTGGCGCGACGGGGCATCGGCGGAGCAGGGCCTCGTCGACGCCAGTGAAGCGGGGTCTCGGCGGAGCCGGCATTGTCCTTCGCCTCATCCTCGGTCTCGTCAAACAGCGCCTCACCCGCTTCATCACCCTCTTTGTAGGCGGCCGCAACCTCCACCACCCGCATGCTGTACCGCGAGCTCGCGAGGCGGCTCTCGCGGGTGGAGCGGTACAAATATAGCGACGCCTCCTACTCCGCCCGCTCTGCGTCGATCAGCTCCTCCGCTTGCAAGTGCTCCTGGAGGAGATGGTGGTTGTAGCCGGTGTCGGCCTGCGCCTCCCGAAACTGCTCCTGACACTTCTGCCTCACCGTGTCCATGTATTGGGCATGGGCCTCACCGATGGTCATGGTGCAATGCACCGGCGAGGATGGCTCGTAGGAGGGGGTTGGTGCTGGATTCTCGACTACCATGTTCACCATTGGGACGTCGTCGTCCTCCGGCTGTTTGCCGGCCAGCCAGTTGGCAACAATGATTGCCATCTCCTTGTGGTCGATCTTCCGCCCATCCCGAAGAGCGCTGGAGCACGAGGAAGACATGGTGGGCAGTAGTGGTGTGGATAGGAGAAAGGGAACGAAGGTGGATGACTGCTGCTATGGCCTGCGCAGCAGTTTATATAGCAATGGTGGGCGACGGAGGGACGGACGGGTGGCGCCGGAGTAGCCGCCTTGGCAACAGTTATCATTAATGTGGGCAGCAAACGGATGGACGGACGACACTTGTGTCGTTTGAATGCGGAGCAATCACGTGCACTGGGAAGCGGCGCCGGCGGCGCTGACCGTTTCGGGCAAAAAGAGCGCGCGGGCAAGGGAGGCGGTCCAGGTGGACCAGCGCGGTCAGACTCGTGCTTGGCAGCGGGTCGGTCCAGCAGCCGGACATGCTGGCTGCGCGGCGAAGCTCACCGAGCTGAGCGATGACAATCAGACGATGGACGTAGCTTCCGACCAGGAGCCGGCGCCACTGCCCAAGCCGGTTCATGTTGTGTTCACCATAGAGCAGGTGCAGCCGCACTTCGACGCCCTAATGGTGGAAGAGCCACCAGCGCAGGAGGACCTGTGCTGCAACATTCGTCTCCTCAACAAGCACCAGCGAACAAACGAACGACAATGCCGTCGCGGACATGTGGCCCTATGATCCTGGCTTCCTGAATGAGTAGCGGGCGTTATATCAGACCCGGAAGGCCCTCTCC
>JAHIAM010005993.1:0-22491 GCA_021605205.1 Aegilops longissima
TTAGTTTTAATATTTGAAAACTTTTATTGTTTGCTCGATTTTGAATTTGAAATTAACTAGGTTGAACTGGGGTTTTCCCGTGGGGTTATCATTAGCGGGATTCTTGTAGCTTAACTACCGGCGTCACAGTTAACTTCCTCACTAATTGGTGTGGTGTTGCGAAACCGGTTTCTGCGATGAACTACTTTCAATAGGGGCGGTATAGTTACCTCATCAAGTTCTACTTTCCTCACTCACTTCTTTTGAGAGAAACTCCTTCTCGAAAGATTCGAATTTAGCAACAAAAGTCTTGCTTTGGTTGTGATAGAAGGTGTACCCAACCGTCTCCTTTGGGTATCCTATGAAGATGCATTTCTCGATTTGGGTTCGAGCTTATCGGGTTGAAGCTTTTTCACATAAGCATAGCCCAAACTTTGAAGCGACAACTTTGGTTTCTTGCCAAACCACAGTTCATAAAGGCGTCGTCTCAGCAGTTTCGATGGTGTCTGTTTAACTTGAATGGCCGTCTCTAAAGCATAACCCCAAAGATAGCGGTAAGTCGAGTGAGACATCATAGATCGCACCATATCTAGTAAATACGATTCTGACGTTCGGATACACCATTACTGTTGTGGTGTTCGGGTGGCGTGAGTTCGAAACTATTCGCATTGTTTCAAATGTAGACCAAACTAGTAACTCAAATATTCTCCTCCACGATCGGATCGTGAAATTTATTTTCTTATTACGATGATTTTCAACTTCACTCTGAAATTCTTTGTACTTTTAAAATGTTTGGACTTATGTTTCATTAAGTAGATATACCCATATCTGCTTAAATCATCTGTGAAGGTGAGAAAATAACGATATCCATACGAGCCTCAACATTCATTGGACCACATACATCTATGTATGATTTCCAACAAATCATTGCTCTCTCCATAGTTAGGAGAGCGGCATTTTAGTCATCTTGCCCATGAGGCACGGTTCACAAGTACCAAGTGATTCATAATCTAGTGCTTCCAAAAGTCCATCGGTATGGAGTTTCTTCATGCGTTTTACACGATATGACCTAAGCGCGTGCCACAAATAAGTTGCACTACCATTATCAACTATGCATCTTTTGGCTTCAATATTATGAATATGTGTATCACTACTATTGAGATTCAAGAAAATAGACCACTCTTCAAGGGTGCATGACCATAAAAGATATTACTCATATAAATAGAACAACCATTATTCTCTGATTTAAATGAATAAGCATCTCGCATCAAATAAGATCCGGATATAATGTTCATGCTCAGCTGGCACCAAATAACAATTATTTAGGTCTAATACTAATCCGAAGGTAGATGTAGAGGTAGCGTGCGAGTGCGATCACATCGACTTTGGAACCATTTCAGCGCGCGTCACCTCGTCTTACCAATCTTAAGCAATCCGTAGCCCTGTTTGAGTTGCAAATATTAGCAGGAACGGTATCAAATACCAGGTGCTCTGCGAGCATTAATAAGGTACACATCAATAACATGTATATCACATACACCTTTATTCACCTTGCCATCCTTCTTATCCGCCAAATACTTGGGCAGTTCCGCTTCCATGACGGTTTGCTTGCGGTAGAAGCACTCGGTCTCAAGCTTAGGTCGACTTGGTTTCTTCTCTTGAGCAGCAACTTGCTTGCCGTTCTTCTTGAAGTTCCCTTCTTCTTCCCTTTGCCCTTTTCTTGGCTGGTGGTCTTATTGACCATCAACACTTGATGCTCCTTCTTGATTTTACCTCTGCAGCCTTTAGCATTGTGAAGAGCTCGAGAATCGTCTTATCCATCCCTTGCATGTTATAGTTCATCACGAAGCTCTTGTAGCTTGGTGGCGTGATTGGAGAATTACGTCAATGACACTATCATCGAAAGATTAACTCCGGTTGAATCAAGTGATTATTATACCCGGACATTTTGAGTATATGCTCACTAACGAACTATTCTCCTCCATCTTGCGTGTAGAATTTATTGGAACTTCATATCTCTCAATCGGGCATTTGCTTGAAATATTAACTTCAACTCTGGAACATCTCATATGCTCCATGCGTTCAAAATGTCGTTGAAGTCCGGTTCTAAGCCGTAAAGCATGGCAAATTGAACTATCGAGTAGTCATCGACTTTGCTTGCGGAGGTTCTTAACATCGTCGGTTGCATCGGACGGGCACAGCACCAGCGGTGCTTCGAGGATGTAATTCTTACATGCAGCAATGAGGATAATCCTCAAATTCTGAGACCAGTCGTTAATTGCTACCATCATCTTTCAACTTTGCTTTCTCAAGGAGCATTAAAATTCAACGGAACAACAACACGGGCCATCTATCTACAATCAACATGGACAAGCAAGATACTATCGGTACTAAGTTCATGATAAATTTATGTTCAATTAATCATATCACTTAAGAACTCCCACTTAGATAGACATCCCTCTAATCCTCTAAGTGATCACATGATCCAAATCAACTAAACCATGTCCGATCATCACGTGAGATGGAGTAGTTTTAATGGTGAACATCACTATGTTGATCATATCTACTATATGATTCACGCTCGACCTTCGGTCTCCATGTTCCTAGGCCATATCATTTATATGCTAGGCTCGTCAAGTTTAACTTTGAGTATTCGCGTGTGCAACTGTTTGCACCAGCTGTATTTGAACGTAGAGCCTATCACCCGATCATCATGTGGTGTCTTAGACGAAGAACTTTCATAGCGGTGCATACTCGGGAGAACACTTATACTTTGATAATTTAGTGAGGGATCATCTTATAATACTCTTGTCAATCAAAGCAAGATAAGATGCATAAAGATAAACATCACATGCAATCAATATAAGTGATATGATATGGCCATCATCATCTTGTGCCTTTGATCTCCATCTCCGAAGCACCGTCATGATCACCATCGTCACCGGCGTGACGCTTGATCTCCATCGTAGCATCGTTGTCGTCTACGCCAATCTTATGCTTCTCGACTATCGCTCAGCAGTGATAAAGTAAAGCATTACGAGCGATGCATTGCATACAATAAGCGACAACCATATGGCCCTGCCGATTGCCGATAACTTCGGTTACAAAACATGATCATCTCATACAATAAAATTTAGCATCATGTCTTGACCATATCACATCACAACATGCCTGCAAAAACAAGTTAGGCGTCCTCTACTTTGTTGTTGCAAGTTTTACGTGGCTGCTCTTGGGCTTAAGCAAGAACCGTTCTTACCTCGCATCGAACCACAGCGATAGTTTGTCAAGTTGGTGATGTTTTAACCTTGCAAGGACGGGCGTAGCCACTTCGGTTCAACTAAAGTTGGAGCGCGACACCCGACCCACGTGTGCAAAGCACGTCGGTAGAACCAGTCTCGCATAAGCATCACGCGTAATGTCGGTCCGGGCGCTTCATCCAACAATACCGCCGAACCAATATGACATCTTTGGTAAGCGTATGACTTATATCCCCACAACTCACTTGCGTTCTACTCGTGCGTATGACATCTCGCATAAAACCGGGATCGGATGCCCTGTTGGGTAACATAGTAATTTCAAAAAATTCCTCGCACGCAAGATCATGGTGATGCATAAAGCGAGAGGGAGAGTGTTGTCCACGTACCCTCGTAGACCAAAGCGAGCGTTAACTGCTAGGTTGGCGTAGTAATCGTCGTCTTCCGATCCGACCGATCAAGTACCAAGCATACGGCACCTCGAGTTCACTACGTTCAACTGATGGCGTCCCTCGAACTCCGATCCGGCCAGTGTTGAGGAGAGTTTTGTCGACCGCGGCGTGGTAGCGATGTTGATATTCTACGCGAAGGGCCCTAAGCATCGCTCTGATATTATCGAGGTGGACTATGGTGGAGGGGCACTCGGCTAAAAGATCGAGCGATCAATTGTTGTGTCTCTAGGGTGCCCCCTACTCCCGTATATAAAGGAGCAAGAGTGCGGCCAGCGGGAGAGGCGCTCGGGAGAGTCCTACTCCCGGAGTGGACTGCCCCTTCCTAGTTGGATTAGGACTTGGGAGGGCTAGAGGAGGAGAGAGGAAGGAAGAGCGCCGCCCTCTCCTTGTCCTATTAGGACTAGGGGAGGCGCGGCCCAGCCCCGCCTCTCCTCTTCTTCGTAAAGGCCCACTAAGTCCCATTAACCTCCGGGGATTCGGTAACCTCCGATACTCGTAAAATCCTGATTTCACCGGAACACTTGCGATGTCAAACATAGGCTTCAATATATCAATCTTCATGTCTCGACCATTTG
Organism: Aegilops longissima; assembly: GCA_021605205.1. Classification (NCBI taxonomy): domain Eukaryota; kingdom Viridiplantae; phylum Streptophyta; class Magnoliopsida; order Poales; family Poaceae; genus Aegilops; species Aegilops longissima. The sequence goes on from JAHIAM010005993.1 coordinate 4,261, forward strand.
AGACTCCTCGTCATGTCCGTGATCACATCAGGACTCCAAACAACCTTGGTACATCAAAGCGTATAAACTCATAATATAACTATCATTGAAGCGTTAAGTGGGCGGACCCTACGGGTTCGAGAACTATGAACATGACGAGACATGTCTCGGTCAATAACCAATAGCGGAACCTGGATGCTCATATTGGCTCCGCATATTCTAAGAAGATCTTTATCGGTCGGACCGCATAACAACATCGTTGTTCCCTTTGTCATCGGTATGTTACTTGCGAGATTCAATCGTTGGTATCTCAATACCTAGTTCAATCTAGTTCTTGGCAAATCTCTTTACTCGTCAATACATCATCCATAACTAACTCATTAGTTGCAATGTTTCTAAGGCTTAAGTGATGTGCATTCTTGAGAGGGCCGAGATACCTCTCAGAGCAATCGGAGTGACAAATCCTAATCTCAAAATCGCCAACCCAACAAGTACCTTCGGAGACACACATACAACACCTTTATAATCACCCATTTCGTTGTGGCGTTTGGTAGCACACAAAGTGTTCCTCGATAGCAGGTTGCATAATCTCATAGTCATAGGAACATGTATAAGTCATGAAGAAAAATAGCAACATACTAAGCGATGGTGCTAAGCTAGCGGAATGGGTCATGTCAATCACATCATTCTCCTAATGATGTGATCCCGATAATCAAATGACAACTCATGTCAATGGCTAGGAAACTTAACCATCTTTGATCAACGAGCTAGTCAAGTAGAGGCATACTAGTGACACTCTATTTGTCTATGTATTCACACATGTATTATGTTTACGGTTAATACAATTCTAGCATGAATAATAAACATTTATCATGATATGAAATAAATAATAACTTTATTATTGCCTCTAGGGCATATTTCCTTCATTTAGTAGCTTCTCCTATAGTGATTTCCATAAAGGTGCCTCCCGCGGCCGAATTTAAAAGGTTTCTAGAAGCAAAATTCAATCCGGCATAAATTTTTTGTATAATCATCCACAAATTCAAACCATGAGTGGGGCAATTCACGTTATCATTAATTTCATCCTCTCCCAAGCTTGTGCAACATGTTCATGATCAAGTTGATTAAAATTCATAATATCGTTTCTAAGAGAGATGATCTTAGCGGAGGAAAATACTTAGAGATAAAAGCATCTTTGCACTTATTCCATGAATCAATACTATTTTTAGGCAAAGAGCGAAAACCAAGCTTTAGCCGATCTCTAAGCGAAAAAGGAAATAGCTTCAATTTAACAATATCATTATCAACATCTTTCTTCTTTTGCATATCACACAAATCAACAAAGCTATTTAGATGAGTAGCAGCATCTTCACTAGGAAGGCGGCGAATTGATCTTTCATAACAAGATTCAACAAAGCACTTGATTTCACAAGATTCGGTATTGGTAAGAGGAGCAAGCGAGTGCTAAGGAAATCATTATTGTTTGTATTGGTAACGTCACATAATTTGGTATTATCTTGAGCCATCGTGACAAACTAGCAATCGAAAACACGAGCAAACAAAAATCAAGCGAGAAAAGCAAGCGGAAAGAGAGAGGCGAATAAAGCGGCAAGGGTGAAGTGGGGAGAGGAAAACATGGACCTGCTTGTTGGGGTACACACGGTTTCAAAACAACGTCATACTACAACTACTACTTGAGAGAATAACGCACATATGGCATTCAAATGGCTATGGAAAACTAAGTGCAGCTAAGATAAAGGTTTTGGTGGCTGCTACTATCGACCATCTCAACACAAGAAACATGCTAAGCGGAGACATTATAACATTGGGACCAACCTAGACTGTTTGTTATGTGGTCAACACATTGAAGAAGCAGTGGAACACCTCTTCTTCCTTGCACTTTCAGCCAATTCTGTTTGGAGGATCTTGAACATTACACAGGTGATCACCAACATCGCCTCCAACTCTTTGGAAAGATTGAAAGAAAGGCACAATCACAAAATGATCATGGAGATTTTCCTCTGTCGACTTGGAGCTTGTGGAAGGACGTAACAACAACTATTTTAGGAAAGTGATGCCATGCATTGACTCATGGAAAGAGAGGTTCAAAATGATTTTGAGACCTCTTACATAGACTACCGATCACAAAAACAACTTTGCACTGCACTTTGGCCACTATACAATGATCTTACACATAGAGGTAGATGTAGAGGATCCTTGCCAAGGAAGTTGCCTCCACCTTGTAACGTTATGTAGCTGTGCTTTTCCTCCTCCCTCCCCACCACATGCATATGTAACAAACTTTTACAGGTGTGGTAATATATAAGCGAGTAGGAGCCTTTCCTCTTGTCCTAACCTTCAAAAAGCGAGAGGCAAATGGCAAATAATGTAATCACGAGAGATAAGGATTGTGATAGGTACTTGGTATGGCACGAGATGACTCTTTGTTGGGAGTCCAAATCTTGATTTGACTTTTGCGTAAGCCTCCCAGCGAGCGCAGAAATTCTTCTTGCTACCTCTTGAGCTGCATGTTGGATTTCCTTGAAGAGGAAGGTGATGCAACCGATGGCGTAAGTATTTCCTAGTTTGAGAACCAAGGTATCAATCCGATAGGAGGTTATCGTTGAGTCCCTCGTACCTACACAAAGCAAATAGCTCCTGCAACCAACGCGATTAGGGTTGTCAATCACTTCACGGTCACTTACGAGGTGAGATATGATAGATAATATTTTGGTATTTTTATGATAAAGATGCAAAGTAAAATAAAAGCAAAGTAAAAAGTAAAAGCAATAATAAAGTGATGGAAGATTAATATGATGAAGATAGACCTGGGGCCATAGATTTCACTAGTGGCTTCTCTCAAGAGCATAAGTATTCTAAGGTGGGTGAACAAATTACTGTTGAGCAATTGTGAGAATTGAGCATAGTTATGAGAGTATCTAGGTATGATCATGTATATAGGCATCACGTCGAGAGACAAGTAGACCGACTCACCTTTGCATCTACTACTATTACTCCACTCATCGAGCTATCCGGCATGCATCTAGAGTATTAAGTTCAAGAAAAGCGAGTACGCCTTAGGCAAGATGACATGATGTAGAGGATAAATTCATGTAATATGATAAAAAACCATCTTGTTATCCTCGATGGCAATAATACAATCGTGCCTTGCTGCCCCTCACATCGCTTGGAAAGGACAACGTAAGATTGAACCCAAAGCTAAGCACTTCTCCCATTGCAAGAAAAACCAATCTAGTAGGCCAAACCAACTGATAATTGAAGAGACTTGCAAAGATAACCAATCATACATAAAAGAATTCAGAGAAGATTCAAATATTGTTCATAGATAATCTTGATCATAAACCCACAATTCATCGATCTCAACAAACACACAAAAGAAGATTACATCGAATAGATCTCCACGAGAGAGGGAGAGAACATTGTATTGAGATCCAAAAAGAGAAGAAGCCATCTAGCTACTAACTATGGACCCGAAGGTGCAGAGGTAAACTACTCACACTTCATCGGAGAAGGCTATCGTGATGATGTAGAAGCCCTCCGTGATGGATGCCCCCTCGTGAACTCAAAATAGGCCCCAAGATGGGATCTCGTGGATAGGAAGGTTGCGGCGGTGGAATTAGGTTTTTGTCTCGTGTCGATCGTTTGAAGTGCGTAGGTATATATAGGAGGAAGAAATGAAATCGATGGTGGAGCAACATAGGGCCACGAGTGGGAAGCGGCGCTAGGGTGGCGCGCCCTACCGTTCCCTCCTTGAAGCTTCCTTGGCGTGGGTCCAAGTCTCTTGGATCACGTTCGGTGAGAAAATCACGTTCGAAGGTTTCATTCCGTTTGGACTCCGTTTCATATTCCGTTTCTTGAAACTACGAAATAGCAAAAAAGACAATTAGGTGGGCCTCCGGTTAATAGGTTAGTCCCAAAAATAGTATAAAGTGGAAAATAAAGCCCAATAATCCAAACAGTAGATAATATAGCATGGAGCAATCAAAATTATAGATACGTTGGAGGCGTAGTCGAGACCCTTACTACATGTCATCCCTTACTTGGAATTCTATGCACTTATGATTGGAACTATTAGCGTCCAACTACTAACATTCATTAAGGTAAAACCCAACCATAGCATTAAGATATATTGGTCCCCTTCAATCCTTATGCATCAATTTCTATGCTAGGTTGAAGCTTCATCACCTTGCCCTCCAATACATAGTCCTATCAACATACAACTAACCCTATGGTGTGATCACTGGGCAGCTCATATGATGGGCACCAAGGACAGCAACATAACCACAAGCAAATTAAATCAATCATAGCAATTCATAAACCACCAATAGGACATAGAAAATCTACTCGGACATCATAGGATGGCAACACATCATTGGATAATAATATGAAGCATAAAGCAACATGTTCAAGTAGAGGTCAGCGGGTTGGGAGAGTGGACAGCTTGTAGATAGAGGGGAAGGTGATGGAGATGTTGGTGAAGATGGAGGAGGTGTTGTTCTAGATCGCGGTGATGATGATGATGGCCGGCGTTACGGCGCACAGGAAGAGAAGGGAGAGGGGCCTTACGTCTTCTTCTTCTTGACCTCCTCCTAGAGCGGAGAAGGTTTCCCCTCGGTCCTTGGCCTCCATGGCGTGGGAGGGCAAGAGCCCCTGAGATTGGATCTATCTCTCTGTTTTCTCTGTTTACGCATTCTTATGCTGCTGCCCTTTCACCGTTTGGTATATATGGAGATCCGTTACTCGATTGATTGAAACCTTCGCGTGATTTTTACCAAAATTAGCTTTCTTGCGGCGAAGAAGGGCATTAACCGCCTTCTGGTTGGCCACGGTCGGCAGCTACAGGGGTGAGCGCCCTACCTCGTGCCCACCTCGACATCGTTTTGCATTGATCTTTCTTCCAGATTTTCCAAATATTCAAAAATAAGCTCCGTCCGTTTTATCCCGTTTGGACTCTGTTTGATATGGATATTCTGCAAAACCAAAAACATGCAGAGACATGAGGACCTTGGAGCCTTTGGATCAATATGTTAGTCTCAAAAATAGTATAAAAAGTTGCCAAAAAGTATATGAAAGTTGAATAATATTGTCATGGAACAATCAAAAATTATAGATCTGACGGAGCGTATCAGCATCTAAGCTTAATTCCTGCTGAGTCCTCAGGTAGGTAAATGATAAAAAGATATTTTTGATGTGGAATGCTACCTAGCATAATCTTGATCATATGTCTAATCATGGCATGAATATTAAGACAAAGTGATTCAAAGCAATAGTCTATCATTTGACATAAAAACAATAATACTTCAAGCCTACTAATAAAGCAATCATGTCTTTTCAAAATAACATGGCCAAAGAAAGTTATCCCTACAAAATCATATAGTGCGGCTATGCTCCATCTTCACCACACAAAATATTCACTCATGCACAACCCGATGACAACCAAGCAATTGTTTCAGTACTTTTTATGTTCTCAATCCTTTTCACTTTCACAATACATGAGCGTGAGCCATGGACATAGCACTATAGGTGGAATAGAATATGATGGTGGGGGTTATGTGGAGAAGACAAAAAAGAAAGTCTCACATCGTAGCGGCTAATAAGCGGGCTATGGAGATGCCCATCAATTGATGTCAATGTGAGGAGTAGGGATTGCCATGCAGCGGATGCACTAGAGCTATAAGTATGAAGCTCAAAGCTGAAACTAAGTGGGTGTGCATCCAACTTGCTTGCTCATGAAGACCTAGGGCATTTGAGGAAGCCCATCGTTGGAATATACAAGCCAAGTTCTATAATGAAAATTCCCACTAGTATATGAAAGTGATAACTCAAGAGACTCTCTATATGAAGAACATGGTGCTACTTTGAAGCACAAGTGTGGTAAAAGGATAGTAACATTGCCCCTTCTCTCTTTTTCTCTCATTTTTTATTTTCTCTTTTTTTGGGGCCTTCTCTTTTTTTTGGCCTTTCTCTTTTTTTAAATGCAGTCTCATCCCGACTTGTGGGAACCATAGTCTCCATCATCCTTTCCTCATTGAGCAATGCTCTAATAATGATGATCATCACACTTTTATTTACTTACAACTCAATATTACAACTCGATACTAGAACAAAGTATGACTCTATATGAATGCCCCGTGATGTGAGGATGTGCAATGATCTAGCATAGCAATGACATCAAAAAACGGACAAGCCATGAAAACATCATGCTAGCTATCTTATGATCATGCAAAGCAATATGACAATAAATGCTCAAGTCATGTATATGATGATGATGGAAGTTGCATGGCAATATATCTCGGAATGGCTATGGAAATGCCATAATAGGTAGGTATGGTGGCTGTTTTGAGGAAGATATAAGGAGGTTTATGTGTGATAGAGTGTATCATATCACGGGGTTTGGATGCACCGGTGAAGTTTGCACCAACTCTCGAGGTGAGAAAGGGCAATGCAGTGCCGAAGAGGCTAGCAATGATGGAAGGGTGAGTCGTATAATCCATGGACTCAACATTAGTCATAAAGAACTCACATACTTATTGCAAAATCTATTAGTCATCAAAACAAAGTACTACTGCGCATGCTCCTAGGGGATAGATTGGTAGGAAAAGACCATTGCTCATCCCGACCGCCACTCATAAGGAAGACAATCAATAAATAAATCATGCTCGACTTCATCACATAACGGTTCACCACGTGCATGCTAGGAATCACAAACCTCAACACAAGTATTTCTACTAATGCACAACTACCACTAGCATGACTCTAATATCACCATCTTTATATCATAAAACTATTGCAAGGAATCAAACATATCATATTCAGCGATCTACAAGTTTATGTAGGATTTTATGACTAACCATGTGAATGACCAGTTCTGTCATCTCTCTAAATAGATATAAGTGAAGCAAGAGAGTTTAATTCTTTCTACAAAAGTATGCCCACGCTCTAACAAATATAAGTGAAGAAAAGAGCATTCTACAAATGGCGGTTGTCTAGTGAAAGAAAGCAGGCAATCAAACTTCAAATGATATAAGTGAAGCACATGAAGCATTCTATAAAGCCATACTCAAAAGATATAAGTGAAGTGCAAAGAGCATTCTATAAATCAACCAAGGACCTATCTCATACCAGCATGGTGCATAAAGAAAAATGAAAACTAAATGCAAAAGATGCTCCAAGATTGCACATATACATGAGCAACGAAACCGAAAACATACGATACTTGTTGAAGAAAGAGGGATGCCTTCAGGGGCATCCCCAAGCTTAAACCTTGAGTCTCCTTGAATATTTACTTGGGGTGCCTCGGGCATCCCCAAGCGAACTCTTACCTCTCTTCCTTCTTCTTACATGAGACCTTCTCGATAATCGAACACTTCATCACACAAAACTTCAGCAGAAAACTTCGGTAAGATCCATTAGTATAATAAAGCAAATCACTACTCTAAGTACTGTTGCAAACCAATTCATATTTTTTTGCATTTTTCTACTGTAATATAAATTTTTCATGGCTTAATCCACTGATATATATATTGATAGTTTCATCAAAACAAGCAAACTATGCATCAAAAGCAGAACAGTGCTGTAATAATCTGAACATTCACCATACTTCTATACTTGAAAATTCTGCCAAAATTAGGAAAAAAAATTACAGAAAGACAGTGCAAAAAATCAGAATCATTTGACATTCCAGTAAAATTAAAAATGTGCACTACAGCCAAAGTTTTTGTCCGCATACAAACCAACAAGTATTGTAAACATCCTAAAGGCAAACCTTGGCACATTATTTTATAATACAATGGAATTGTACAGGGGATAATTATTTTATTGAAAACTTTCTGTAATTAAGATTCACAAAGTTCCCATGGACATGAACAAAGTTCAAGGGCGTCCCCACTTTCACAATGCTCGTCTTTCTCACTTTCACTTTCCTTTTGAAATTTTTGGGTTCCCCTCTTTATTTTGTTGTTTTAAAATATGAAAGCACTCACTAGAAATAAATTACTTTCTAAAACTTTCGGGTTGTCTCCTGCAGCGCTTTCTTTAAAGCCATTAAGCTAGGCATAAGTGCTCAAGTAGTGAATCCACCGGATCCCAAGGTATATCAAAGCCAATTTTTAATTAGCAATGATTTGTAATTTAGTAATGAGCACAAAGTAACATATATCATGCAACAACGAAGTCTAACTCTCTTCCTATGCATCGGCATGTCATGAAAGAACAATTCATGCACACATAGTAAAGGCCAATGCATAGTATAAACAGTTTCTTGCAATTTTATCATATTGGAAACATAGAGAGGTGGAGATATAGTTCCTCTCTCATAATAATTGCAAGTAGGAGCAGCAAGCACATGATATTATATTCATCAAAATCATCATGTGCAGCGGTAAAAGCAACCCATCAATATAATCCTTAATAAGTGCAAACTTCTCCGATATAGTGTAGTTTGGAGAATTCAAAAGATAATAGGACTATCATGTGTGGGTGCAATAGCAACAATTTCATGTTTAACATAAGGAACTATAGCAAGTTCATCTCCATAAGCATAATTCATATTGGCATCTTGGCTACAAGCATAGCAAGCATCATCAAAAGGGATATTTCAAGAGAATCAGCGGGATCATAATTGTCATCATAGCAATCATCCTTGGTAAGCAGAAGGAAATTAAACAATGTATGAGTTGAAGAGGTACTCTCATTAGAAGGTGGGCACGGGTAGCTAATCCGCTCTTCCTCCTTTTGTTCTTCGCTCTCCTCCTCATCTTTTTCATCCAATGAGCTCATAGTTTCATCAATTTCTTCTTCCATAGATTCCTGCAAAATATTAATCTCTTCTTGGACAGCGGAGACTTTCTCAATAAGTGCATTAATATCGGAATTGTATTCATAATTCTCATAGCAATATTTGAGGATAGCTAAATTTTCATATCTATAAGCAGCATCATCAAAATCTTCAAACTCTTTAAACATAGATTCAATTTCATAAGCACCCACAAAAGCAACAAATTCTTCTATTTGTTCCACATCATAGTAATCATATATACCATTAGCATGAAGCTAAGGTTTTATTATCATTAATTTGCATGAAAAGGGAAGGTGTGGAGCCTTCATCCTAGAGCAACAAGTATAATCATAATTCAAGCATAGTTGTCTAGCATACCACTTCAATATATGAATTTGATCCCATAATAGTTTTCCTTTTTGTGTCAGCGATCATCCTAAAGTATTCACGTTGATCAACGTTACTCCCATTACATAGTTGAATGGGGATTTCTCAGGATTATCAAAGTAGTACATAATATCTTTCACATAACCAGCATCGAGGGTTTTAGGAGGTTCCCTCTCTCCATGAGTAGCAAGTACACCTAATTTTTTTGGTATTTAGTGTTCCATATCCATAACTAAAGATAAAGAACAACTAAGAACAGCAAATAAAATTACTTAGTGATAAATCAAACAAGCACACACGAGAATATTCACCCCCGCTATAACTCCCGGCAGCGGCGCAGGAAAAAGGTCTTGATAACCCACAAGTATAGGGGATCAATTGTAGCCTCTTCGATAAGTAAGAGTGTCGAACGAGCGAGGATCTAAAGGTAGAACAAATATTCCTCGAGTTCTATCGACCACCGATACAACTCTCATGCTTAACGTTCACTTTACCTAGAACAAGTATGAAACTAGAAGTACTTTGTAGGTGTTTTGGATAGGTTTGCAAGAAGATAAAAACCGTAAATAAAACTAGGGGCTGTTGTAAGTAAAGAAGCAATAAAGTAAATATAGCGAGTGTGGAAAAGTGGTGATAGGAGTTGCGAAATTGTCCTAAGCAATTGACTACTTTACTAGACCGATAACAAGTTTTATGTGGGAGAGGCCACTTGCTAGCATGTCATCCCTTACTTGGAATTCTATGCACTTATGATTGGAACTATTAGCATCCGCAACTACTAACGTTCATTAAGGTAAAACCCAACCATAGCATTAAGATATATTGGTCCCCTTCAATCCCGTATGCATCAATTTCTATGCTAGGCTGAAGCTTACATCACCCTTGCCCTCAATACATAGTCCTATCAACATACAACTAACCCTATGGTGTGATCCACGCATGCGCTCATATGATGGGCACCAAGGACACAACATAACCACAAGAAAATTAAATCAATCATAGCAATTCATCAACCACCAATAGGACAAAGAAAGTCTACTCGGACATCATAGGATGGCAACACATCATTGGATAATAATATGAAGCATAAAGCACCATGTTCAAGTAGAGGTACAGTGGGTTGCGGGAGAGTGGACCGCTATAGATAGAGGGAAGGTGATGGAGATGTTGGTGAAGATGGCGGAGGTGTTGGTGTAGATCGCGGTGATGATGATGATGGCCACGGCGGTGTTCAGCGCCATACCGGAAGAAGAGGGAGAGGGGCCCTTCATCTTCTTCTTCCTTGACCTCCTCCTAGAGCGGAGAAGGTTTACCCTCTGGTCTTTGGCCTCCATGGCGTGGGATGGCAGAGCCCCTCGAGATTGGATCTATCTCTCTTTCTCTCTGTTTACTGCGTTCTCGTCTGCTGCCCTTTCACCGTTTGGGTATATATGGAGATTAAGTAACTCCGATTGGATTGAAACCTTCGCTGATTTTTACCAAAATTAGCTTTCTGTGACGAAGAAGGCATCAACCGCCTTATGAGTGGCCCACGAGGTCGAGCGTGTCCCCTACCTCGTGCCCACCTCGGACACCGTTTCGCGTTGATCTTTCTTCCAGATTTTCCAAATATTCCAAAAATAAGCTCCGTCCGTTTTTATCCCGTTTGGACTCCGTTTAATATGGATATTCTGAAACCAAAACATGACAGACAGAGGCGGCCTTGAGCCTTTGGATCAATATGTTAGTCTCAAAAATAGTATAAAAAGTTGCCAAAAAGTATATGAAAGTTGAATAATATTGGCATGGAACAATCAAAAATTATAGATAGGACGGAGACGTAACACCCTTACAAACTCCTTGGTTCAACTCCACAATCTTGTCGGAGGCTCCCAAGTGACACCTAGCCAATCTAGAGACACCACTCTCCAAGAAGTAACAAATGGTGTGTTGATGATGAACTCCTTGCTCTTGTGCTTCAAATGATAGTCTCCCCAACACTCAACTCTCTAACCACAGGATTTGGATTTGGTGGAAAGAAGATTTGAGTGGAAGCAACAGGGAAGGCTAGAGATCAAGATTCATATGGTAGGAATGGAATATCTTGGTCTCAACACAAGCGTGAGTGGTTCTCTCTCAAAAAATGTGTATTGGAAGTGTAGGTTTGTTACATGGCTCTCTCCACGAATGAAGAGGAGGTGGAGGGTATATATAGCCTCCACACAAAATCTAACCATTACACACAACTTGCCAAACTCGGTGGGACCGAATTAATAAACTTCGGTCGGGACCGATTCAACAAATCTAGTGACCGTTAGGATTTTTGGTGGAGACGGACGTGCAACTCGATGAGCCGCGATATGGTTAGGGTTAGGGCATAGCGTAATCTCGATGAGACCGATTACACAAACTTCGTATCGATTTTGGTAATAAGCTAACTAGAGAGTTGGCGAGTAAACTTCGATGGGACGATTTTCTCATCTCGGTGAGATCGGAATGTTACAAAAGGAAGCGAGGTTTACATTGCAATCTCGGTGGGACCGATCGCTCATCTCGATGGGACCAAAATTTTCTTGTCGGTGTCAAAACGGCGGATCTTGAGTATGGGGTCCCGAGCTGTGCGTCTAGGCGGATGGTAACGAGGAGACAAGGGACACGATGTTTTACCGAGTTGGGCCCTCTTGATGGAGGTAAAACCCTACATCCTGCTTGATTAATATTGATGATGTGTGTTACAAGAGTGGATCTACCATGAGATCAAAGAGGCTAAACCCTAGAAGCTAGCCTATGGTATGATTGTTGTCCGTCCTACGGACTAAAACCCTCCGGTTTATATAGACACCGAGATAGGGTTAGGGTTACAGTCGGTTACAATGGTAGGATATCTACATATCCGTGTCGTAAGCTTGCCTTCCACGAGAAAGTCCCATCAGGACACGGGGCGAAGTCTTCAATCTTGTATCTTCATAGTCTTGGAGTCCGGCCGATGATGATAGTTAGGCTATCCGGACACCCCTAGTCCGGAACTCCTCGGTAGCCCCGAACCGGGCTTGCGATGTCGAGTCGGTGCGTGTATTGTCTTCGGCGTTGCAAAGCGGGTTCTCCTTCAAACTTCATGTTCCGTCGAATAGTGTCAAGGCTTCCTTATAAAGTTCAGCTCCTTGGCTTCTCGCCCAATAATGGCCTTCTTCCGTGTAATGACGAATGCGAAAATGGCTGGGTATTTTTATATTTTACCCCCTAGCCGATGCTGAGCAGGCCGCTATAAGAGGCGAGGATCTAGATCCAGCTCACACCATCCTCCATCCATAAGTTCTCATCAAGCGCCTCGACAAAATCCATTCCATCATGGATAGCCATGCGGCTCCTCCTCTCGCGCTCCCAGCCTAAGCCAAGAGATTGGGGAGATGCTCGATTCCACTGGCGAGCTAGTGGCACTCCAAACGAGGATATCTTCCCCACTTTCATGGTTCGGTTCGAGGCGGATTAGCCACCTACAAGGGTGGAAGCGGTGGAGAGCGTCCCTAACCCTTCAAAGGGGCGGGTATGCTTTGTCCCCTATCTAATAAGGGACTTGGATTTCCCATACCATCCATTTCTCTGGGGGCTCCTAGAGTTCTCGGACTCAGACTTCACCACCTCCGCCCGCCTCCATTTTGCACATCGCGGGCTTCGTAGGCTTTTCTGAGCTGTTCTTGGGCATCGAGCCCCATTTTGCGCTATGGAAGAGACTGTTTTGTCTCGTGCCCGTTCTCATGAGGGTTGATATATCAAGTGGGCGAGGCGAAATATGCGCATCGCGGGACGGATATCTATCCGGCACCCGAAGGCGTCCGGCCAGCCTTGGAATGGTTCTACATGGAGGGCGCCCCTCTGCGGATCGATTGGATCGGCCTCCGGAGTTCAACAATGCTCCCTTGAAGAAGCGCTGAGTTGGCGCCACTGAAGCCCTCAGCGGGAAGATGATAGGGCGTCCATTATCGATGGGCGGATTGGTTCTTGGCCCACTCGGATTGACCATGATTGGAGTCATGGCCACTGCATTAGGCGGGTGCAGCCACTCCAATATAGAGCCACCCTATGTGGGATTTCAACGGGAAGATGGCGCCACCGTCATGGCCACAAGGGCCAGGCTCGGCAGCCGATCGGCAAAGATCCTATCCGGCTTGTACAAGGGGAGAGGAGGACTTCCTCCACGAATCCGTTGAATGGATTCTATATGAATAACCCTCGGAGCTGGGTAGCGGATGTTCATCTACCGATCCATACTTTTAAAGTCAAGTTTCTTACTCTGTGATTTCGGCAGGGGCTGGCGGGGCGTGGAGGGCATCTGAGCCTAACTCCACAGCCGAGGGATCGAGCGATCCCTTGATCCGACCTCAGGAGGATCCGGACATAAAGGTGGAGCTGATTGGCGGGGTGTTCCTGGCTAGCATGGACAATGCCCTAGATCGCCATTCTGGTGACTACGGTTTGTCTCCGGCCTCCCGGTAACTTCTGCGAGGTCTTGACACCATCATTTGATCGCGCTCAATTCGACCATCCCATCTTGATGGTGTATCGGGAGGTGCACAGTAAGGCGGGAAGCCGAACCAGGGCCGACCAACAAGGGTCGAACATCGCCTCAGCGGTATGGAGCACCGCTATTTTAAGGAAGGATCCCGGAGGTATATTAATGCTCATAACTTTTCGGAAAGAGCGCTCACGGACGGTGTCGGAGGGTTACCAATCAAGTCTCCTTGACCATGCTCCAACGCATAGTCCGGAGAGGCGAATACAAGGCATGAGGCGACGCTCCTCCGACGGAGGATGCCGACAGGATGTCCGCCACCCGATGCGAGGTGGAGAGTGCCATGAATCACAGGCGTCGCGGACAGTTCTTCGTGTGCGTTTTCTCCCGGGCGTTAAATGCCTTTAATGCGGAAATCGCACCTCCGTGCCGCTCAAGATGGGTTGACGAGCCACGGGCGGTATGTGAAAGACATACGGGTAAGTAATTTTAATAGTTATATATGCGTAGCCCGAGACTTAAAATAGTTGAAATAACTGATTTAGGATCAATTATTATCTGAGGATCTTACGGAGAAGAATACCCATCTGTCGGGGCTCCAAGAGTGCAAGGCCCAACTTAAGGCCGCCTTTGGGCGTACGAGGGAACCACGAGACCCCCGGTAAGGCGTACTTTGAAAAGATAATTATTTAACAAAGTGCGGCATGAATCGACAATAATATTGCGAGGCGTCGGGACTAGATCCGGACAAGCAACAGCTACTCGTCGACTAAAGGCAGCGAGAGGTGCTTAGAAGGTGCGGCGGGAAAACAAGCTCCAAGATGCCCACACCCAGCGAGGAGAAGAGCTGAAAGGTGTTAGACCCAGGTATGCAGCTCCGTGAAGGAGAATCGGCAACCGTGCATGACATTTATATAAGTGCTTGAAAAATTCCTTTGAAAAGAAGAATTGGCGAGGAATCGATTTGAGAGAAATATGTCTTTAGGTGTGCTCACAGTGCGCCTACGGAGAAATGCACAGGTCAGGCGGGTGACCAACTTCCAGCTGGTGCAATTGCTCGAGCGTGTTGTGACGATGAGTGGCGTCGTTCATGCTTTATGGCCATCCGTCTCCCTGCCGAGGCCTTGGTGAGCTTGGTGAGAAGCTTGAGAACGCAGCGCCTCCGTTGTGGAAGATATCGGCTGCCGTCGAGCGCCAGGAGGCTGGGCCATGGTGAAGCAGCGTTACCGAAGGTGACCCAAACCACATGGCGAGGTCGGGACTGCGGGGCACGATGGGAAGAGATCCTGTGAGCTTGATGTGCGGCCAAGTAGGCGGCGAAATATTCCCAACAAGGCTATAAATTAGACGCTTTGTTAGATGGGATTGAGGAGGAGTACAATCGATCGGTTTGGATGTAATTTGAAATGACATGTAAAATGCCTTCTAGCGGATTATAGATCGTTTGTCTTTGCGGACCGTTTAAGCTTCAACCTCGGGACCCAACAGTCAGGGTGTGTCCGAATACCCTTACGGTTATAAAGAACGGGGCATGCATGGAGACAAAGGCGTCGGGGTCATAATTGCTTTATCGGACAAGTGCCCAACTAGTTATGTTATATTACATGGTTAGTAGAAACATCTTCGGGAGAATAGTTAGTTAAGGGTTCCTTTCACAGGAGGCATGCCCTAAAGTGCAATGCGGACTGCGAAAATAGCAGAAAAAAAGCATCGAGGGCAGATAAATAAGTAAGTAATAAATCATCTTTCAAGTCACCGACCGAATATTCTCTTAAACGCTAGCTTTCGGCTTCACCCGGTCGAGGTACACATCCAAGTGACCGCTGATAGCAATCACAGAGGTGCTCCTTTACCTCCTAGCGAACAATCGGGAGCGTAAGGGGTAAGCCGCAGGAGCGAGCAACCCAGCTTAGCCAAAACTTAAGTCATATCGATGCATACAATGGTGAATAAAAGGTACATGCGGAAGTATGACACATGTATTGGGCATGAAGCCCGTTAATAAGCCTGTTAAAGAAGCCCCGGTATAATGAGTGCGAGGAGCACATCAAGTGTGTCGCGAACAAAGCGCCAAATCAGCCTATAAAAGGTATTGAAAAAAGGTGGGAAGAAGGAGGGACAGAGAGCGGTAAAAATATAAAAATGTGGGCCGGGGGTGAGGCGAACCGGGTCGGCGTTAGGCGTAGAATCTTGGAGGCGGGCTGCATTCCATGGGTTCGGCTCAAGTCGGTTGTCGGATCGTTCGTAGATGGTATGCTCCGCGATCGAGGACTTGAGTCGATTATGAAGGACCTTCCACTTGGGCTTGAGTTTGTCCTTTTTCTTGTCCGCGGGCATAGAACAAGTTCGCCAACATTGTAAGTTTTGGCCCGTGCTTCTACGCTTTGATATCTTGAGCCTGCTGGCGATAAAATGCAGGAGCGAGCCTTTGCCGTCCGCTCCTCCTCTAAAGCGTCAAACTGTCCTGCCGATCCAACTCGGCTTCTCTTTCTTCGTACATGCGCACGAGGTGAGTCATGAATTATATCGACAGAACTGCCTCTGCGCCGTATCTCATGAAAAATGGTGTGAATCCGGTAGTTCGGTTTGGCGTGGTCCAACCCCCAAAGAGTCGAGCTCCTCTACCAGTCGTGTTAGATTCCTTGAGGACCGCACTAGTGCAGGTTTGATGCGCTCATGATTAGACCATTTGCTCGCTCGACTTGACCGTTAGTTTGGGGGTGATAGGCTGAGCGTGTCGAGCTTGATGCCCATGTTTTTGCACTAGAGTTTAACCTCGTCGGCCGTGAAGTTCGTGCCGTTATCGGTGATGATGTTGTGGGGGCGCCAAAGCGGTGTACTACCGGATATGAAGTCTATCACGGTCCGGATTCGGCGTTTTAACGGCTTGGCCTCAATCCATTTGGTGAATTTGTCCACCATGACCAATGAAGTATTTGTGCTTGTGGGTTCCCCCTTTAAGGGTCAACCATACAAGCCCCAGGACATGACGGCCGGTAATGGGTATAGTTTTGAGGCGGTGGGTGGCATGTGGCTCGATTAGCAAAGAGGCGGCAACCGGCGCATCGTTGGACTAAGTCTGAGCATCTGCCGGGCTGTCGGCCAATAAAATCTTGTATGGAAGGCCTTGCCTACAAGGGCCGGGCTGCGCGTGGTGCCGCCGAGTCGGCGTGAATTTCAGCCGGAGATTTCGCCCTTCCTCTTGGAGATACACCTTTGAAGGACTCGGTTGTGCTTTTCTTATAAAGTTCTCCCTCATGGACCTTGTAGGCTTTAGATGCGAACTATGCAGCGGGCCTCATTTTGGTCTTGGGAAGTTCCTGCGTATTAAGTAGGCTAGGAATGGTTACATCCGCAGGGCAATTACTGCCATTATTTAGTGAGCTGAAGGTGTTATTTCATTGGCTGAGCCGCTGATTGTGTCGAGAATAGTGCAGGTTAGGTGATCTGGTGGCTCCGGTTATTATTTCGGACTCCTCTTCCCATATCTGGATGGCTTAAAGAGCCGTTCGGAAGATGTTTGGAGGGGCGGCGTCTCGTTTGCGCCGATCGTGCTAATCTGCTGCTGGTTATTATCCGGGCTACATGGTGGAATTCAAGTCCTTGAACCGGTGACATTTTAGGGCGGCGTTGCGATGGCTGCCATTTTGGATCTTTGGCGTCAAAGTCTCCATTTACTTGGGATATTGTGAGGTTTGAATCCGCACCTCTAGGCGTTGAATGCCCATGGAATTGCCATCCGGAGGCCATGTAGAAGGGCCTCGTATTAAGCTGCGTTGTTGGAGTCCATGTACATTATTTGAAATGCGTATTGGATTGTGTCTCGGTTGGGGGCGTCGGGGCAGACTCAACCCCAAGCCACCAACATTTTGGATCCGTCGAAATGCATGATCCGGTTAGGAGTCGCGTCGTACTCTTTAGGGAGTTGACGGTCCATTCGGCGACGAAGTCAGCGAACCTGCGACTTTATAGCTCGCCGTGGTTTGTAGGTTATGTCAAATGGTAAGACTCGATAGCCCATTTGCAATCCTGCCGTTCTTGTCGCGATTGTTTATAATATCATTGAGAGGTACTGGAGGCCACCTTTATTGAACACTCTTGAAAGTAGTGTGCACTTCCGGGATGCCATGAACACCGCATCGCTATCTTTTGATAATGTGGGTGCAGGATTTGCATGGAGTTAGAGCGAGTGGATCGTAGTACCTTGGTTTTGAAGAGGAATCTGTGCCATACATTTCTCGTTCAACGCAGTACGGCGACAACTTGATGTGTTGCTGCGATATATAATAACATAAGCTCGCCGGGTTGGTGGCGGCGAACAGTTGTTGCCGGTATGGCCTTTATTTCTTGAGTCATTGTGGCGCATCCGTCCATTGAAATGTTGGTCTTGGGAGGAGGTGAAAGCGAGCCTTTTCTCCCAAGCGGAGATGAAGGCGACTTAAAGGCGCTCGCATCCGGTTAGTTTTTATCTACTTGAGGTCTTTTGGAATATCCAATTGTGGAGCTCGGTTTGGCGGGTTTGCTTCAATTCCTCTACGGATCTGATGAAGCCCAAGAGCTTTCCGGTGATGCGGGCATT
>JAHIAM010005994.1:0-26809 GCA_021605205.1 Aegilops longissima
TAGGACCTCCTCGTCTTCAAATGCAACATTCTTACTTCCTCCAATTCTTGGGTTGCTTGCATAATGTTGCCGCTAATTCCGTAATTTCTAGCCTCAAGATAAAGATTACCTCATTCATGGCAGCCACACCATCTCTTTACGCCTCTAGTAGAGCCTCAAGCACTATAATATTATGCTCGAGACTGCTCTCGTGGTGTTGCCTCTTAACTGCTACCATCTGGTAACATGGATGGCTATTGCTTCCACAAATAGATTACGGGTTGTACATTGTGTCCTAGTGTGGGCATCTGAAAGGTTTCCATTGGACATAAGTAAAGATAGTTATCGTATGATCCAGCGATAGCTTACATGAGTAGCAACGGACAATTATTTTGAGCATGGCAAACTATATTTAAATGGTTCAAGCAGCATCAGTGAAAAGAAATTAAAATGGTAAGATGAAACTAGGGATGTAAGTGGCAAATAAGCGACATCCATAGTCCCATCTAGTTAGTTTTGCTACCTCCTAGTTCATTTTCCTCAAAAACAAAAACTCTTTTGAACTATCATACCACTAGTGGACTTTAATCGGGATTAAGCGGGACCCAGTTGACATCCCTAGTTGAAAGGAGTGTACAACGCTATATTTAAGTTGCCAAGGCATCTAAGCGTTGAAATAATCGAGAAAGCACTTAATAGTGTGGCCTCATATAAACTACGAAGACAGTCTTGTGATGAAGTTGAGAGGAAAAGTTAAGGACTCAAATGAAATAGGCATGCATTTCTTTACGATAGTACAGCGAGCACTGCGACATATTAACCAACTCGGTATAGCGTAACAACAAACAAGCATTGAATCAAGCAATATAGCAGACAACTGAACTATTTGTATTGGTAGGATTACGTTGAGGCACAAGCCAAGAAAGCAGCCCTCGCATTACATTTCACATGTACTAAAACACTGGCTTACCATATGTTGCTGTGAAGCCTAGCTCTGTTGCAATGTTCTTTGAAGATATCGTCGACATCCGTGGTTGCAAATCTAGTTGTTGTAGTTTATTGCACCATCTATTTAGGTGAAATTAATTTTAATCGCATGCACTGGTCGAATTGATCATCAATGGTTCATCTAAACTAATGAAAGAAGGGTGTGTGCATACCGACAATATATCTGCTTCCCTCTATTTTTATGCTTGTTGAGGTGCCAGCCCCAAAAGAACAAATATTTTGCTTGATGGGGTTGGCAGCTCCATAATTAATAGAAGCATCAAATTAGTCATGCAACTTGGGAAGATCAAGAACACACAAACAAGTAATGAACGAGGCTGGAGCAGTGATGTAATAGCTAGCATCGAGAAAATGTAGGGTAAAAGCAACAAAAACAGCGGAACCACATGCTAGTTTGCTGATGTGTAATTAAGCATAGAGAACATTAAGCGATCGATGGAACCAACGGTGGCATCGAAACAAAACTAAAAGCATATTAACTATATGTGCCTTGGTATGTAATTTAGCACATGTAACATGTTCCTTGCGAGTATGGCCCTCTGTGCAAAGCGAGAATAACGCGTCTCATGAAAAACTGAATGATGCGAAGAAATTCAAAGGTGCGGTGCTTAATGCTAGGAAAGTGAGCGTGGCGCGGCCGTTGGATAAAGTACCGATTCTCGGCGTATGGGTATCGTTGTCATACTTGATAGCTAAGGATCGTCGATGGTGCTCTGTTGCGGTTGAGTTTGGGCTGGCTATCGCCGTGCTGAAGGGCTCCGGTGCTACGGTTGCGGTGCTGCATACAAAGCTCATTGTGGTAAGTGAACAGTTGCGATAAAGAAAAACGAAGGGTACAAATCGAAATAACTCTTGAGGCTGCGGCGTCGGTAAGCGGGCGGTGGAGTTGAATATGGCGTCCGTGGAGCGGGTCGGTCCGATGGATGAAGGCTTCGGCGTGTTGTACAGTGCTTTCGGTGGGCGGATCTGTTGCGCGGACAAGGGCTTGTATGAAGGGCCAGCGAAGGGATGCGAGGAGTCGATGAAGGGCCTCGTGTGGTGGGCGAGGCGCGGTTAACGATCGGTGCGGTGGACCATGATGGCGGTCAAGGAGATCTGGGCGGTGGACAAGCCATTTGGGCGGCTCGGTGAAGTGGTGAGTTGGCGTTGGGGTTCAAGGTGCGGAAGGTAGATCCGTGGGTGAGGTCCACCGTGGCGGAGGACAGATCGGGCTTGCGTGGTTGGAAGTCGGGGAGGAAGGGGAGGGCTCTAGGGAAGAATGTTGGGGGCAAAGAGGAAAACAATGGAGTTACCAAAGAGCCCTTTTCCGTTCATGTGGCAGGGGTAAAACAGGAATATCGAGGCTAAACTTTTGGTAGCGTGATATTTCGATGTGAGGAAGTTTGAAAGCTTTTGGCGCCTAAAATTATAAGTATTCTTCTCTGAGCAGACGACTATGATATCATGGCCGACAATTTGTTTGTTTTGCAAAAAAATGTGCAAGTTTTGAAAATCAATGTCTCCAACTCGAAACTTAGATTGTCCATTCAATTCAAATATGGATCATTGAGCTACTACAACAAATACCATCATACGGTCCAATTCAAATGAAATTCCAAATGTGTTTATCCTAAATATGATGACAAAGCAAAAATGTGTATGTGTATGAATAAAGTGAATGATTATAAAGTTTGAACATGCCCGTAGTGTATATCTCTAGGTTTGATATATGAATTTGAAATCAGAAATCCGGCAAAAATGTACCTCCGTTTAAATGAATTACAAAAGCTAATGATGGAGTTGAATTCCAAAATTCCAATCTTAGGTTTGTAATTCTAGTACATCAAGGTATATCACGCATGTTCAAAAGTATCGTTATCTCATAGTACAAATGTGAAACAAATTGATCAACCATGAGTGCACAATATCTCAATTACGCTAAAGTCCCTCAAATATAGACACCTCACTCTTTATCTGAAGTCAACCCCCCCCCCACCACCACACACACACACATAGAAAGTCGTTCTCCCCAAACACCAACACAGAGCACATTAACACCCTCTCTCTTGTAAGTTCGGACCCCAACATAGGTCTCTATCACTTTGTCTCTCGGGCATGCACATCTCTTCCCTCACTCTCTAGGTCTCCATCTCTCTTACCAAGCACCCACTATGTAAGTGTATATTTCCCATACACACAAAACTAGCCCCCAAGCGTCTATCTCCCTAGTTATGTGGTTCTCGGCACTCACCTCACACACCCCACTGCAAACAAGCACACTTTGTCTCCTTGTGCACCCTCTCCTCTTTCTATCTCTCCCACATGCGGACCCTGCTCCTTCCTGTATACATATATGGTGACTCTTTGCATAGCTCCCTAATGTATAATCGTTCTCGAATTTAGCACATTGTTCTCTACACCATCTATTCTAGATCTCTCATGAAGTCCCTATCACACACCGATGACTTCGCTTCCCTTGCTCTCCGTTCATAGGCCAATTTGGACAACATCAACATTGTCTCCCTATCTATCGCCATTTATGGACACAAGCACCCTCCCCCTCTCTCCCTCTCTCTCTCTCTCTCTCTCTCTCTCTCTCTCTCTCTCTCTCTCTCTCTCTCTCTCTCTCTCTCTCTCACTAGCTCTCTCTTTCTCCTCTCACCCTCTCCCACACACTCGATGTCTCTTCCAAATAGTCTCTCCCCCCACCCGTGCTATCTGCTACTACACATGTCACACCATTCCCCTTCCCTTATACTAGGTTTACATCATCAGTGGTCTCTCTACCCATACACTCTCTCCTTCACACACAAACACGTGCAAAACACAACAACACAAACACCCATTTATCGGATCCTCATCTCTCCCCATGTCCGCATGTGTATCTCACACTCACTCTCTAATTATGTATATGTGTCTCCGTTACACAACACAAAGCCCCATGTACATGTCTCTCTCTATCCTCCACACAAGACACAAAGAATCTGTTATCATTGCCTCAGGTCTCTAACATATCACACACCACATTTCTCTCTCTCTTCCTTAAACACGCTCAACAAGGGTTTCCCTGAATAATTACCGTCTATTCATCAACAGTCGTGGCAGTCGGCAAACACGAGGCGTGAAAAGAATAAATCTACGTGCTTAGACCACCTAGTATGACTACTAGGACTAGAGCAAGCCAAAAAGCGGCCACCGTCACCCCCTCCTTGTCGTGACGGAAAATCTTTGTTTTACACGGTCGAAGTCATTGTGCTAAGGCCCCACATGCGGCGTTGAATAGAATGTAGATGCTAGTTTACGGAAGCAAGTATCGATAATCGTTTGTATCTCCATACTTTATTTCTTCTCTTATAAAAACCGAGTTGGTGATGATGTGCGTGTGCCATCTTGCAATATAGACCGTCCGATCTATATCGGCGGATGGAAATTAAACTAAAGATACCGCACCCTCTCACATTTGCGGACAAGGCCTTCCCTCGTTCATCCTTATCTCCAACAAACCTCATTGTTGAGCAATTAAGAAAGCCTCTGGAACAAACGGCACAGTGGCCTGCCCGTCGTCAATCCCCATGCCTCGCTCGGTCGACCACCAACCACCACCACCCACTCCTCTTCACCTTATCTCATATTTCTCGAGATATCATTAGTTTTACACATGGGATTACTCCATGAGGTCAATCACAACAAGTGTTTTATAAAAAATGCATCTTGATGTTAGTGCAATGCCGGATCTTGCTAATACTCCTACACAAGACTAAGTTGGTGATCTTTGGTGTTACGCCATCCGTCGTTTCGACCATTAGATCTACATCTAACGATTGTGAGGTAAGTTGTTGCCTTTTCTCACCAACATCCCACTTGTCTACCAATTTGAGAAAAACCCATAATTAGTATCTTAAAACCAACCACATCCCTCCACGACCTCACCAAAACAACCCAAGGAATATATTCTAATTGAAACATAATATATCTCTAGTGACATATGTATATCAAAATTAGGTGTTTTGTACCAAGTTTGTGAATAAGTATTATTCTAATTATGATTCTTACAGGACATGAACATTGCTAGTATTTCCAACCATGCATTTTTTCCTAGTATTCCATAGTTTCAGTTTTCCATCAAGATATTAGTCACTCATGGTTGATATTTACTTTCAATCATGTACACATATACTATGTAACTAGCCTTGCTTATTGGCTTCAAAGCTTAACTTTCCTCCTACTTACAATATGTAGAGTATTTAACAAAAACTACCACTTTCAACCAGCCCTAGGAAGAATCTATTGTACAAAAATAGCAAAAACATACCCAAAATTTCTTAATCCGCAAAAACTACTACCTAGTACTCCTACCAATTAAGGTTCGTTTAAACCCATTTATGTGGTTGGCCCACCGTCGTTGTGAGGCACAAACCAACACATTTTGTTTGACCGTTGACAGGGACCCACATCGACCTTCTATCCTTTATTCCCCCTCAAATCATTATTTTTCCTGAACATTACTTCAAACAATCTTGATCGTGTTCGTCGGTGGCGCGTGATGGCGAGTTGGCGCCGCTCCGCGGACGGGCGGAGCCTTGGCCTCCGCCGGGTTGGCGAGCTGGCGAGCTGACTCCGGCGAGCAAACCGCCACGCTTGCCGCTCGAGCCGGATGGCTGGCCTTAGCATGGCCAGCGAGCAAATCGCTGTCGTGCCAATCTAGCTAGCAAACCTTGCGGACAAGCGTTGGGCGGACTATCTTGGTTAGCTAGCGGACCGGCCGGACAAAGCTGGCATCCGGGCTGCGCAACATGGGCTCCGCCGCGGCGGTTTGACCTTAACCTGCGGCGGTCTGCGTCCCATGGCGAGGATGACTAGGTGGGCGGGCGGAGGTAGGAGGTCACTCGAGGATTTTTGTTGGTAGAGCATGTACAATGGTTGATAAGGTAGTCTTATCTTAAGTTTGCCACGTATGCAAGTGGTAGTAGTTTCTTGGCATTTTAGTGGTTTCTTGCATTATTAGGGGTTTCTTGTAAGGAACAATGTCGTACTACTAGCGACAAAAGCGATTCTAGGTTGCGTTGTACTCCAGAGTACTACTAGTGGTCACGGAGTGTATACCTCGTTTTATGGGTTCGATCGGCCAAAGCAAAGCGGCCTTTTAAAAAAAATAGTACTATACACTTTCTGCGAGCCAATATTTTACGGGTAGTTTGAGTTTTGAAGTCAAGCGGACCCCAATCTGGGTGCCTTTGGACAGCCTAACGTGAGGGTTTTCCTTCCGCATCCGTGGCTCGCGTGCTCGCCCTAACCACCTGCTTGCACTTCCTCATCACTAGTAGCATATTTAAACTAAGCGCCTCCCAATTAAGCCGAGGCCGGAAAAAGCTGGCGGGGCATTGGGAACTTGCAATATGGCCTGCATGTAAAGTGCTCTACTACTACTCTGTAGCTTGTGGCGTTGCGCATGGACTTCACTCCATTATCGGCTCTACTATAAAATAAATTCCTCTTGGCGTGTTTTTTTTAAGCGGAGGCAAAAGCTTTGCTTCATGGCGTCCGTGGAGCAGGTCGGTGCGATGGATGAAGGCTTGGTAGGCGTGTTGTACTGATGCTTTCGGTGGCGGATCTGTTGCGCGGACGAGGGCTTGTATGAAGGGCCAGCGAAGGGATGGGCGAGGGAGTCGATGAAGGGCCTCGCTGTGGTGGGCGAGGCGCCGGTTAAGCAGATCGGTGCGGTGGACCATGATGGCGGTCAAGGAGATCTGGAGGCGGTGGACAAGCCATTATTGAAGCGGCTCCGGTGAAGTGGTGAGTTGGCGGTTAGGGGTTCCAAGGTGCGGAAGGTAGATCCGTGAGGTGTGAGGTCCACCGCTGTGGCGGAGGACTAGATTCGGTGACTTGGCGTGGTTGGAAGTCGGGGAGGAAGGGGAGGGCTCTAGGGAAGAATGTTGGGGGCAAGAGGGAAAACAATGGAGTTACCAAAGCAGCCCTTTTCCGTTCATGTGGCAGGGTAAAACAGGAATATCGCAGGGCTAAACTTTTGGTAGCGTGATATTTCGATGTGGCGGAAGTTTGAAAGCTTTTGGCGCCTAAAATTATAAGTATTCTTCTCTCGAGCAGACGACTATGATATCATGGCCGACAATTTGTTTGTTTTGCATAAAAAAAATGTGCAAGTTTTGAAAATCAATGTCTCCAACTCGAAACTTAGATTGTCCATTCAATTCAAATATGGATCATTGAGCTACTACAAGCAAATACCATCATACGGTCCAATTCAAATGAAATTCCAAATGTGTTTATCCTAAATATGATGACAAAAGCAAAAATGTGTATGTGTATGAATAAAGTGAATAATTATAAAGTTTGAACATGCCCGTATGTGTATATCTCTAGGTTTGATATATGAATTTGAAATCATGAAATCCCGGCTTAAAAAATGTACCTCCGTTTAAATGAATTACAAAAGCTAATGATGGAGTTGAATTCCAAAATTCCAATCTTAGGTTTGTAATTCTAGTACATCAAGGTATATCACGCATGTTCAAAAGTATCGTTATCTCATAGTACAAACTGTGAAACAAATTGATCAACCATGAGTGCACAATATCTCAATTACGCTAAAGTCCCTCAAATATAGACACCTCACTCTTTATCTGAAGTCAACCCCCCCCCCCACCACCACCACACACACACACATAGAGAAGTCGTTCTCTCCCCCAAACACCAACACATGAGCACATTAACACCCTCTCTCTTGTAAAGTCGGACCCCAACATAGGTCTCTATCACTTTGTCTCTCGGGCATGCACATCTCTTCCCTCACTCTCTAGGTCTCCGCATCTCTCTTACCCAAGCACACGCACTTTGTAGAGTGTATATTTCCCATACACACAAAACATAAGCCCCAAGCGTCTATCTCCCTAGTTATGTGGTTCTCGTGCACTCACCTCACACCACCCCCACTGCAAACAAGCACACTTTGTCTCCTTGTGCACCACTCTCCTCTTTCTATCTCTCCCACATGCGGACCCCCCAGCTCCTTCCCTGTATACATATATGTCGTGACTCTTTGCATAGCTCCCTAATGTATAATCGTTCTCGATTTAGCACATTGTTCTCTACACCATCTATTCTAGATCTCTCATGAAGTCCCTATCACACACACGATGACTCGCTTCCCTTGCATCTCCGTTCATAGGC
Organism: Aegilops longissima; assembly: GCA_021605205.1. Classification (NCBI taxonomy): domain Eukaryota; kingdom Viridiplantae; phylum Streptophyta; class Magnoliopsida; order Poales; family Poaceae; genus Aegilops; species Aegilops longissima. The sequence continues at coordinate 8,155 of JAHIAM010005994.1, forward strand.
CAATTTGGACAACATCAACATTGTCTCCCTATCTATCGCCATTTATGGACACAAGCGACCCCTCTGCCCCTCTCTCTCCTCTCTCTCTCTCTCTCTCTCTCTCTCTCTCTTCTCTCTCTCTCTCTCTCTCTCTCTCTCTCTCTCTCTCTCTCTCTCGCTAGCTCTCTCTTTCTCTCGCTCTCACCCCTCTCCCCACACACACTCGATGTCTCTTCCAAATAGTCTGCTCCCCCGCCCGCACCGTGCTATCTCGCTACTACACATGTCACACCATTCCCCTTCCCTTATACTAGGTTTACATCATCAGTGGTCTCTCTACTCCACATACACTCTCTCCCTGTCACACACAAACACGTGCACAAACACACACAGACACACACAAACACCCATTTATCTGGATCCTCATCTCTCCCCATGTCCGCATGTGTATCTCACACTCACTCTCTAATTATGTATATGTGTCTCCACGTTACACAACACAAAGCCCCATGTACATGTCTCTCTCTATCCTCCACACACATAGACACAAAGAATCTGTTATCATTGCCTCAGTCTCTAACATATCACACACGCACATTCTCTCTCTCTCTCTAAACCACGCTCAACAAGGGTTTCCCGTGAATAACTTACCGTCTATTCATCAACAGTCGTGGCGTACGGCAAACACGAGGCGTGAAAAGAATAAATCTACACGTGCTTAGACCACCTAGTATGACTACTAGGACTAGAGCAAGCCAAAAAGCGCCACCGTCACCCCCTCCTTGTCGTGACGGAAAATCTTTGTTTTACACAGTCGAGAAGTCATTGTGCTAAGGCCCCACATGCGAGGCGTTGAATAGAATGTAGATGCTAGTTTACGGAAGCAAGTATCGATAATCGTTTGTATCTCCATACTTATATTTCTTCTCTTATAAAAACCGAGTTGGTGATGATGGTACGTGTGCCATCTTGCAATATAGACCGTCCGATCTATATCGGCGGATGGAAATTAAACTAAAAGATACCGCATCCCTCTCCACATTTGCGAGACAAGGCCTTCCCTCGTTCATCCTTATCTCCAACAAACCTCATTGTTGAGCAATTAAGAAAGGAAGCCTCTGGAACAAAGCTGGCACAGTGGCGCTGCGGCGTCGTCAATCCCCATGCCTCCGCTCGGTCCGACCACCAACCACCACCACACCCACTCCTCTTCACCTTATCTCATATTTCTCGAGATATCATTAGTTTTTACACATGGGATTACTCCCATGAGGTCAATCACAACAAGTGTTTTATAAAAAATGCATCTTGATGTTTAGTGCAATGCACGGATCTTGCTAATACTCCTACACAAGACTAAGTTGGTGATCTTTGGTGTATACGCCATCCGTCGTTTCGACCATTAGATCTACATCTAACGATTGTGAGGTAAGTTGTTGCCTTTTCTCACCAACATCCCACTTGTCTACCAATTTGCAGAAAAACCCATAATTAGTATCTTAAAACCAACCACATCCCTCCACGACCTCACCAAAACAACCCAAGGAATATATTCTAATTGAAACATAATATATCTCTAGTGACATATGTATATCAAAATTAGGGTGTTTTGTACCAAGTTTGTGAATAAGTATTATTCTAATTATGATTCCTTATGACGGACATGAACATTGCTAGTATTTCCAACCATGCATCTTTTCCTAGTATTCCATAGTTTGAGTTTTCCATCAAGATATTAGTCACTCATGGTTGATATTTACTTTCAATCATGTACACATATGCACTATGTAACTAGCCTTGCTTATTGGCTTCCAAAGCTTAACTTTCACTCCTACTTACAATATGTAGAGTATTTAACAAAAACTACCACTTTCAACCAGCCCTAGGAAGAATCTATTGTACAAAAATAGCAAAAACATACCCAAAATTTCTTAATCCACGCCAAAAACTACTACCTAGTACTCCTACCAATAAGGTTCGTTTAAACCCATTTATGGTAGGTTGGCCCACACGTCCGTCTTGTGAGGCAGCTTAAACCAACACATTTTGTTTGACCGTTGACACGAGGACCCACATCGACCTTCTATCCTATTATTCCCCTAAAATCATTATTTTTCTGAACATTACTTCAAACAATCTTGATCGTGTTCGTCGGTGGCGCCGGTGATGGCGAGTTGGCCGCCGCTCCGCCGGACGGGCGGATGCCACGCTGGCCTCCTTGCAGGTTGGCGAGGCTGGCCCGAGCATGACTCACGGCGAGCAAGCCGCCACGCTTGCCGCTCGAGCGGATGGCTGGCCTTAGCATGGGCAGCGAAGCAAGCCGTCGCGCTGTCGTGCCAATCTAGCTAGCAAACCTTGCGGACAAGCAGCTGGGCGGAGCTATCTTGGTTAGCTAAGCGTGACGCGGCGCCTGGACAAAGCTGGCATCCGGGCTGCCGCAACATGGGCTCCGCACCGCGGCGGTTTTGACCTCGCCTACTGCGGCGGCGGTAGCTGCGTCCCATGGCGAGGATGACTAGGTGGGCGGGCGGAGGTAGTAGGTCACTCGAGGATTTTTGTTGGTAGAGCATGTACAATGGTTGATAAGGTAGTCTTATCTTAAGTTTGCCACGTATGCAAGTGGTAGTAGTTTCTTGGCATTTTAGTGGTTTCTTGCATTATTAGGGGTTTCTTGTAAGGAACAATGTACGTACTACTAGCGACAAAAGGCGATTCTAGGTTGCGTTGTACTCCAACGAGTACTACTAGTGGTCACGGGAGTGTATACCTCGTTTTATGGGTTCGATCCCGGCCAAAGCAAGGCGGCCTTTTTAAAAAAAATAGTACTAGTACACTTTGCTGCGAGCCAATATTTTACGGGTAGTTTGAGTTTTGAAGTCAAGCGGACGTGCGGCCCCTAATCTGGGTGCCTTTGGACAGCCTAGCCACGTGAGCAGGTTTTCCTTCCCAGCATCTCGTGGCTCGCGTGCTCGCCCTAACCGCACCTCGCTTGCAGCTTCCTCATCAGCTAGTAGCATATTTAAACTAAGCGCCTCCCAATTAAGCCGAGGCCGGAAAAGCCTGGCGGGGCATTGGGAACTGTGCAATATGGCTCTGCATGTAAAGTGCTCTACTACTACTCTGTAGCTTGTGGCGTTGCGCATGGACTTCACTCCATTATCGGCTCTACTATAAAATAAATTCCTCTTGGCGTGTTTTTTTTAAGCGGAGGCAAAAGCTTTGCTTCATCTCATTCATAAAGAAGGAACTACTAACAAAGTTCGACGAGATCCATTACACCTCTACAAATGGGCGAAAGGCCTAGTCTCATTGTATCAAATAACTCAAATTTCTGCCCCGTAGTAACACTTGTTGATAAACAGGCTACTAGTGTGTGCGTGAGAGGAGGCGGCTGAGTAGACCAACTGCGTGAGAGGGCGGCTGAATAGAGCACCGAGAGTACCCACTAGGCCACTATGCAGGTGTACTTCCCCTGCATAGATAGTATAGCGATGGTTCTAGAGAACAGTAGTACCCTCCACTTCCAACTGTAGTTCCTTGGCCCTGAGATTCAAGAGTACAAAACGGGTGCACTATAATAGACTAGACTAGAAGTACAGTACATCGCACTACTAGGTGAGAAAAGTAATACTAGTACTGCTTTCTGATGCAATACGAGTACGTACTCCTCCGTCACATAATGTAACATGTTTTTTGACACTAGTTGGCGTGTACAAAAAATGGCGAAAACATACCCAAAATTTCTTAATCCACGCCAAAAACTACTACCTAGTGCCAAAAATTTCTTACTAATGCTATTATTTACAGTATAATGCAATCCCATAATGTTCCATAATGCTAGTACTAGTAGTAAATAATAGCCTCACCCCTTATTTGAGAGCGATCTACAGTTGGAAGGATGAGGCCTGCGGTTACTACGCTCTTATCTCCTCCTCGCCAGTTCCCCTCCCGAAGAGAAGGCAGTTCGTCACTGCTCCCATGGATTGGCAGGCGGTTCTCCTCCTCGTGCAGGCTGGGAGACCTTGGGCGGCGATCCTCTGGGAGAAATCGCATGCCGCTCCGGCGTCCTCACCGCCCAAGACTCGGTGCTTCCTGCACCAACTTTTCAAGGCGCTGCTTAAACAGGCTTGGGAAAAGGCCATGCTTATTGGTCTTCCATGCGTCCTCGAGGAGAAGGTTCTTCTATGGGACAATCCTTGAACAGTCCACCGCTCCATGGCCATGGTTGCACATTGACTCCGCTAGAGTTGCCGGCGTTGAGAGGTAGTCGAATTTTGTCGATGAGCAGGTCGATAATGGAGTTTGATCATGTAGTACTTAGTTATTCCATTTCCATCCGTAATTTTTCCACCTGCCCACCGTCTTATATATAGGTCTGGGTCGGTGCCAGCGAAGATTGGCTTGCATACCTCCGACGGATACCACCATCATTTTGCACAACATCCACAGCGGTGCAGCCGTTCTGTAGAACCCTTCTCCACCATTGGGATCGGCCTTCCGGACTATGCAGGCTTGAATCGTATGATGATGCCTACATGAGATTGAAGAAGATAGCAATTGCGGACCCGCCGACAAAGCGGCAGCAGCAGCGATTACTATCTCATCGCGGTGTTCGACATAAGGATTCTTGAGGAGTCTGGATTAGGGTGTGCCGGATGGCGGACTATAACCTTTGGCGGACTCTGGACTATGAAGATACAAGATTGAAGACTTCGTCCGTGTCCGGATGGGACTTTCCTTGGAGTGGAAGGCAAGCTTGGCGATCACGGATATGTAGATCTCCTCCCATTTGTAACCGACTCTATGTAACCCTAACCCTCTCGGTGTCTATATAAACCGGAGGTTTTAGTCCGTGGGATGAACAACAATCATACCATAGGCTAGCTTCTAGGGTTTAGCCTCTACGATCTCGTGGTAGATCTACTCTTGTACTACCCATATCATCAATATTAATCAAGAAGGGTAGGGTTTTACCTCCATCGAGAGGACCCAAACCTGGGTAAAAACATCGTGTCCCTTGTCTCCTGTTACCATCCGCCTAGGCGCGCAGTTCGGGACCCCCTACCGAGATCCGCGGTTTGACACCGACATTGGTGCTTTCATTGAGAGTTCCTCGTGTGTCGTCATCTTTAGGCCCGATGGCTGCTCCGATCGTCAACAACGATGCGGTCGGCGAGACTTTTCTCCCGGACAGATCTTCGTATTCGGCGGCTTTGCTGCTGCGGGCAATTAAGCAGCCATCTGGAGCAGATCGAAGCTTCGCCCTGGCCATCAGGTCATATTTGGAAGTTTGAACTACGGCCGAGGTCGCGGAGACTTGATCTTGACGGGTTGAGCCACAACCAAGCGCGCCGCCTTGTCACGATGGGCATGATCTAGCTCTGCCGCCCGAATAGTACCACAGAGGCCGCACGGTGTCGCTCCGACCCTTAGCTCGGGCCATTGCATGTCGGGGGCGGGTGGCTGGACACCGCCTCGGGGCTGCAATCTCTATGGCGATCGGGCGAACACCATGCCTGTCCTTTGCGGCTTCGTGACTCAAGGTGCGGAATCCTCTCCGGACTCCGAACCTTCGCGCCCCCTTAATCGAATCCGATTAGGCGCCGATCATGGAGTTCACCGCCACGGACATCTTTGAGCACTTCGCCTTTCGGCGACATTCTGAATTCACTAAAGTCTCTCTCTTTATCGGAGAGCCTGGCTGGACTATGGTCGAGCAAGGTTGGGATGCAGACGACGAAGAAATTCAAAGCCCACCCACCACCCACCGTAGCCACTATCGATGATTTAACCGACATGCTCGACTCGACTCCGAAGACATCGGCGGTATGGGCGCCCGATGCGAGAGGCGACCAGAACCAGCGCCTATAGGGCACTGGAAGGCCACCTCGTCGTATGACATATACATGGTGGACAACCCAAAAGAAGGGAACGGCGATGGAACAACGGAGGATGACCCCTCCAAGAAACAGCCTAAGCGCCGGCGTCAGCGGCGCCGCTCTAAATCCCGCCAAGGCAAAAACAGCGATTCCGGCATGGGAGATAATAACACCCCGGATAGTGCCGAAGACAATCCCCTCCAGCAGGATGTAGCGCAGGAGGATGGAGAAACCAGCCCTCATGAGAGAGCGGCGGACAGAGAGGTAGAGGACGATAATTACATGCCTCCCTCTGAAGATGAGGCAAGCCTCGACGACAATGAATTTGTCGTGCCTGAGGATCCCGTCGAACAAGAGTGTTTCAAACGCAGGCTTATGGCCACGGCGAGCAGCCTCAAGAAAAAACAGCAACAGCTTAGAGCTGACCAAGACTTGCTAGCCGACAGATGGACTGATGTCCTTGCGGTGAAAAGTACAAACTCGAGCGCCCCTCCAAGAGCTACCCAAAACACAGGCTGCTACCCGATCGGAGGAGGAAGCACCTAGACCTACATCACCAGCGCATGATGCGGCCGGCGAGGCCACCTCGTGGCATGACGAGAGAGGCCTCTCAGCCCTCCACTCAAGCCGCACCCCGGCGTCGCTCAAAGAATACCAAAGCACGGGGAAATGCGCCAGACATGCAAGATATATTGGAGGACAGGGCAAGGCAAACAAGATCGATCTATGGATCGCGTGGGTGCCCACGACGCGTGGCGATAACCGTCATGCGGATATGGTAAATCCGGCGGGCGAACCTGATGAACAAAGCTCATTTGAGCTACGTCGTGATATAGTCCAATCTGAGGCGCCGCACACCACTATGCTTCACGGATGAAGTAATGGATCATCAAATCCCGAGGGTTTCAAACCCGTAAACATCGAATCATACGATGGCACAACAGATCCGGCGGTATGGATCGAGGATTATCTCCTTCATATCCACATGGCTCATGGCGATGATCTACGCCATCAAATACCTCCCACTCAAGCTTAAAGGACCAGCTCGGCATTGGCTTAACAGCTTGCCGGCAGAATCAATTGGTTGTTGGGAGGACACGGAAGCCGCATTCCTCGACAACTTCCGGGGCACCTATGTGCGACCACCGGGCGCCGATGACCTAAGCCACATAATTCAGCAGCGGAGGAATCGGCGGACAATTCGGACACGGTTCCTAACCAAGAAAAATCAAATAGTCATTGTCCGGACGCGAGAGGCCCTTGCAGCCTTCAAGTATAACATCCGTGACGAGTGGCTTGCCCGGCACCTAGGACAGGAAAAGCGAAATCCATGGCAGCCCTCACAACACTCATGACCGCTTTTGCGGCGGGAGAAGACAGCTGGCTGGCTCGTAGTAATAACATGACCAAGAGCCACTGGTAATTCGGATACCAAGGACAGCATTGGCAGGTCGCGTCACAACAAGCAAAAGCGCCGCGTGCTTGGCGACAATGCTGAGGATCGGCAGTTAATGCGGATTGAGGCTCTAAACCGGTCAGCGGAAAAAGCCATTCAAAAGAAATACTCGGGCCCGTCAATTTGGACCGAATACTCAATCGCTCGTGCGGATACGGCACCCCGAAAAACCAGCCAACCACACCAGCAGGGATTGTTGGGTGTTCAAGCGAGCAGGCAAGTTAAGCGCCGAAAACAATGACAAGGGGCTGCATAGCGATGACGAGGAGGAGCCCCGGCCGCCGAACAATAGGGGAAGAAGGGCTTCCCCCACAAGTGCGGACGGTGAACATGATATACACAGCCCACATACCCAAAGGGGAGCGGAAGCATGCACTCAGGGACGTATATGCGTTGGAGCCAGTCGCCCCAAAGTTCAACCCATGGTCCTCCTGCCCGATCACTTTTGATCGAAGGGACCACCCCACTAGCATCCGCCATGGCGGATTCGCCGCATTGGTTCTAGACCCAATCATTGATGGATTTCACCTCACTAGAGTCATTATGGACGGCGGCAGCAGCCTGAACCTGCTTTATCAGGATATAGTGCGAAAAATGGGCATAGATCCCTCAAGGATTAAACCCACAAAGACGACCTTTAAAGGCGTCATACCAGGTGTAGAGGCCAATTATGCAGGCTCGATTACACTTGAGGAGGTCTTGAATCCCGGATAATTTCGAAGAGAGAGTTAATCTTGACATAGTCCCGTTCGTGATGGCTATCACGCCTGCTCGGACGAACCGCATTGCAAAGTTCAATGCGGTGCCGCACTATGCATACCTCAAGCTCAAGATGCGGGCCCTCGAGTCATTACGGTCAATGGAAACACGAGCGCTCTCTCCTAGCGGAGGAGCATACGGTGGCCCTCGCGGCGGAAGTACAAAGCAGCATCTCAAGGCAATTCTCGATCCGGCCATTAAGCGTCCGGACACCGTCAAAGCGCCGGAGTAACCTACAACGAGACCGCTGGCACGTTCGAAACGCAGCGTAGCAATGCGGCTAACCCCAGCCCTCGTGAAACTGCGAAACTAGTACTACGGCGTACATAACTACGCTCTGGAAATACCATGGGCATAGGGAGGGCACGACCACGGCATGCCCAAAATGCGGCTCAACCGCACGGGGGCTCCGATTTTGTCATTCTTTTTTCTTACTTTCAGGACTCCACTTTCCGGAAGGCATGTCCGCGATATAATCGCCGAACACACGATGCAACAGCCGGGGAGGCGAAAGCTCGTCGAGTGTCGGTGGTCTCTATAACGAGTAGTATACTTGTTTCACATATCATCCATGGCTCGCCCACGGAGAGGACATGTCAAATAGTCCCATCTCTTGCTTATCGCACTATTTGTATCGTTCTTCTTTCACGCAGACTTTTGAATAAACAAAACATAGCTTTTGTCTATTATTGCATTCCTTTTTATAAAAATATGTTCAGTTATGACATTATGCAACCGTACACTTTGATCGGCCAATACACGAGGGCTTATGTACCCCAGAATATGGTGTGAGAAGTCGAACACTCTCATGAGTCGGCACCCGAACTTATAGCATTATATGCATCGGCTCGAATCATGTCTTGGGTCAATAGTTGGGTTTGCCCGGCTCCCATGTTTTGGTACCTTACGTTCCGTTATATCGGCTAAGGTAGCCTGGGAGAACCACTGCGATTGTGCCCGGTTGAGCTGGGCTAAGCACCTCGGTGGAAAGCTAAAACTGGCCGTCATGATAGAGGCGAGAGCTGGTCGCTGTTTGAGAGGTTTCGAGTCCCTAAAGACTTATGCCGCTTAGGCGAGAGTCGGCTTTGTCCGGCCTAGGCGTGGATAGCGCCCGAACTCGGTCTTCGAATACTAGGGGCTTCGCGAAATTTAAAATTATAGAATTCTATGGCTAAGTGAGAGTGTTCAAGCATTATAGTCCGATTGCCTTGTTTGTTGTGTTGAGCACCTCCTCGAAGGACCCAATAATGGGAAAAAAGCGCTCAAGTTTATCCCGAACACCCAGCACTTTCGTGGCATGGGGGCGAAGCTGACGACGACTCGCCATCTCTCAATTTTAATAAGCGGCCGCCTGAAGGTAATATTTTAAATTCAAAAGCGTTGCTTAGCGCATATGAACAAGTTTTCAGCGTCTGAGGGTCACAAATGCGAGTTTACTCAAAATTACATCTTTGGAGCACTCATCCGCTATATGGCGGGCACCCTTGAGGCGCCCTCATAATACATCTCGGGCTTGCGATGCTCCTTGCCCGGCGGTGGTCCGTCCGTCACAAGCTTCTCAGCGTCCATCTTGCCCAGTGCACTTTAGCAGGCAAAGGCCCTCTGGCACCTTGATGCATCTGGGCGCTTGATGACTTCAAGCCTTGGACAGACATCCACCAGCCGCCTTACCAGCCCGAAGTAGCTCCCAGGCATGGCTTCCCCAGGCCACAGCCGGACTACGAGACCCTTCATGGCCTGTTCGGCCACCTTATGAAGCTCGACCAGCTGCTTCAGCTGGTCGCTCAAGGGCACCGGGTGTCCGGCCTCAGCATATTGAGACCAGAACACTTTCTCCGTCGAGCTCTCCTCTTCAGCTCGGTAGAATGCGGCGGCGGCGGACACACTCCGGGGAAGATCTGCGAATGCTCCTGGAGAGCTCCGGACTCGGGTAACTAACAAGTAATTCACTTTCACGTGCTTGCTTTGCATAAAGAATGCCTTACCCGCCGCTATCTTCTTCATCGCCTCAATTTCTGGAGGGCTTTTGGGCTTGGCCTTGGCAGATTTGGCACTCTCAAGCGCGGCGAGCTCGGACTCTCGAGTCTTTGAGTCAAGCTCAAACTCTCGTGTTTTCCACGAGCACAGGAGCTCTTGCTGCACCTCCGCCACCCGTGCCTCCTGCTTCTCTCGCTGGAGTGCGCTCCACGGCCGCATTTTCTTGACCTTGGACAGCGCTTCCTTGAGTCGCCACCAGGTTGTGGCCCTGTAATACTCACGTTAGTCCTGTCATTTTTGCAACCACATCTTTTTTATATACTTACATAAGGTATTACTTACCTTCTTTGTCCTCGAGCTGCTTCTTGGCAAGGTCGAGCTCGTTTTCGGACCGCTCGAGGCTCTGCTTCAATGCATTAACCTCCATGATCGGTCTGGCGGAGAGTCAGCACAACCTGCATTCCCATATTGACATACTTATGTTAGACTCCTGCGTATATCTTTTTGATCCTCGGTTTGGCTTTTCTTTCCGAACACCAAACTAAGCATCGAGGACTCTTGTCTATCACGGTAATATTTTTACATATCTTAAATACATACCTCAAAGCACTGTTAGAAGGCTAGCACGAGGCTTGATCAGCCCGCTCTTGGCGGACTAAACCTTACGGATCACCACACTCATAATAGTGCGGTGCTCCTCGTCGATGGGCGCCGTTAAGCACCTCCAGCAGATTATCCGGTGCCTCCGGTTGGGCCGGAGGTCACCGGCGTCGTAAACTTGCCCTTCTTAGTAGGGGCCGCTGCGGATGCGGAACCGTTGAAGGTTCGGTGCGGTGTCCGACCTAGGGCGGACTTAGAGCCCTTGGGGTTTTATCCCTTGCGCTGGAGTCGGGAGGTCGCCTTACGGCGCCTCGGGACCACCCCTCTGGCTTGGACCCTTTTGGGACTCCACCTCGGCATCGTCCGTGGGGCGAGGAAATGCGGTCGGAAGTGAAAGGCTATTCACATCCGGCGAATCCGAGATCCGCTTCGGCGAAGCGTCGAGCTGGGCCTGGCGGACTGCATGATTACATTGGCGTCGAGAAGATAATGTGCGATAAAGGCGCCATGAGTTATTACGGTATCCGGATACTTACGATTTTGCGAGGGCTTGGCCTGGATGGCCCTCCTCTTCGCCGTCGTCGGCGTTGGTGGAGTAGTCCGGAGGAAGGTCCTTCCTTCTTGGACCCTCCGGCCCCCCCAGTTAGGCGGCCTTCCTTTTCATTCCTCCCCATTTGGAGGGAGAGGCTCTTCTTCCTCCTCCTCGTCTTGGAGGAGGTGCGCCTCGAGTCATCGGACGATGAATCCGGCACCACGGCGCCGGGAACTCTTCGAGTTCCGTGGCCTTCTTCTTGGCCTTCTTCTCGGCACCACGTAAGGTGCGGGACCAGCAACCCGTCAAGTGGGCGTCTGCTGGATCTTGACCAAAGAGCGGAGACGGTCGATCTGTCCGGTCTTCTTCGCCATTCTGTCAAAGGCAGGAGCTTAGATCCGCATAGAGTTAAACTATGAAAAACAAGTATCCCGTAAAGGGTAAAATAAGCTTACTACGCTGGCTTGGCGCATTGCGCGGAATCCGCGATCCTCGGTGATGGGAGGGGGAACCTCGGCGCCCTTGAATAGCACCTTCCAGGCATCCTCGTGCGTTGTGTCAAAGAGCCTGGTCAGAGTTTGGTGTTGGGCCGGGTTGAACTCCCATAAGTTAAAAGCCCGTCGTTGACACGGGAGGATCCGGCGGATGAGCATGACCTGGACTACGTTGACGAGTTTAACCTCTTTGTCCATCAGGTCTTGGACGCAGGTTTGGGGTCCGGTCCGCTCTTCGAATTACCCCGACAGGCCCTTCTCTTTCCGGAGGTGAGCCGTGTGGGGATGCAGATCGAATTCGGGGCGCTGCCCATTCAGAGTCCGCGGCTCGGTGATGTAGAACCACCCGATTGCCACCCCTTTATGGTCTCCATGAAGGAGCCCTCGAGCCATGTAACGTTGGGCATCTTGCCCACCATGGCGCCTCCGCACTCCGCTTGCTGGCCGCCCACTACCTTGACTTGACATTGAAGGTCTTCAGCCATAAGCGAAGTGGGGCTTGATGCGGAGAAAGCCTCGCACCTGACGATAAGCGCCGAGATGTTGAGGGCGAAGTTGGGGCCAGATCATGGAAATCCAGGCCGTAGTAGAACATGAGCCCCGGACAAGCAGTGAAGTGGGAAACCTAGTCAGCGGAGGAAATGGGTGAGAACACCACCCTCTCATGGGGCACAGGGGTGGGGATGAGCTGCCCCTTATGCAGGAGCGGTCTGCGATGTCGTTAGACAAGTATCCGGCCTCCCTCAGCTTCTTGATGTGTCCCTCCATGGCGGAGGAGACCATCCACTTGCCTCCGCTCCGGACATGGCTGGAGAAGGTAGAGGTGGGATGTGCGGACTTGGGGCTGGAGCTCGAGTCTGTGAAAATGGATAAGCAAAGGAGGAAGAAGGCGTAGATGGAAAAGGTGGATCCTTATCCCTTATATGGGCGGACGAAACTATGTGCCCCCACCAGCTGGTAAAACTCGCTTATCTCCCAAGCGTCATAAATTAATGGCGCGGTTGGGTTACCCGCCCGTATTGATGAGAATCCGAAATAAGGGGACACGATCTACTGCTTCAACAAGGCGTGCCAAGAAACCGCCTCGCTAAGTCGCTGAGGTGGGACAGTAAAAGCGATTGAATAAAGGCTTGGCGTGTGTGTGTCACGCTGCAAACTCGTCGATGCAGATTGGATTTGTGTAAATATTATTCTCCCTATGGGGTATGTGGAACTTATTTTGCAGAGCGGACACTATCCTTGTGTTCAAAATCTTCTATGAAGTATTTGGAGGAGAACCCGCCTTGCAATGCGAAGACAATCTGCGCGCGGACTAATCGTCATTGAAGCCTGGTTCGAGGGAGCTCTTGAGGAGTCTGGATTAGGGGTGTCCGGATGGCGGACTATAACCTTTGGCGGACTCTGGACTATGAAGATACAAGATTGAAGACTGCGTCCGTGTCCGGATGGGACTTTCCTTGGCGTGGAAGGCAAGCTTGGCGTCTGGATATGTAGATCTCCTCCCATTTGTAACCAACTCTATGTAACCCTAACCCTCTCCGGTGTCTATATAAACCGGAGGGTTTTAGTCCGTGGGGCGAACAACAATCATACCATAGGCTAGCTTCTAGGGTTTAGCCTCTACGATCTCGTGGTAGATCTACTCTTGTACTACCCATATCATCAATATTAATCAAGCAGGAGTAGGGTTTTACCTCCATCGAGAGGGCCCGAACCTGGGTAAAAACATCGTGTCCCTTGTCTCATGTTACCATCCGCCTAGGCGCTGATTCGGGACCCCCTACCGAGATCCGCGGTTTGACACCGACAATTGCCATTAGTGCAAGAGGCAATACGGCGGAGAGGCGGCGCATGTTGGCGCGGTATATTTGTACCCTACGTTTGAAGGCGCCGTGCGCCATCTAGGCCGCATCTTGGCGGTGACAAGCCGGGGACTTGTTTCATCTGTTTGCCATTCTGCGATGCGGGAGATTACAAACGGAATGCACTAACCATCATTTGCATCCCTAACGGTACTCCATTATTTTGCAGGGACCAGTCATCCCCCGATCAAAATAAGATCACCGATCCTGGATGTGCATTTGCATCCGTGATTCGGTCTAACCTGGAACCTTGTAGCTGACTTTGGCATATTGGGACCAACTATATATCTTAGTTGTCGTTACCCATGGTACCACTGATGTGCAACATGGTCACACAATCTACCACGATCGGACCGTCACCATCTACCTAGGTATTCCATATTTTAACCCTCTCTCCTTCTCTTTCATTGTTGTACTAGTAGTATACTTAGTAGTACTAGTAGGAGTACTTTTTACCTTGGAGGACGCGTATAGCTAGCTAGGCCCTTGAAGACTTGAACCCACTAGCTGCCACCATTTTTGTTTTTCCATGTCTTACTATCTCATCCATGTAGCCAAGAGTGGCTATATATAATAAGCCGGTTATTTTACTTCCTCTATACCGGAGTAGTACTATTTGCTGCACAGTATTACTGACCGCCATATTTGAGCACAACATTATTATGCATGGACCTTGACTATGTATGTCACCATGTGTCCCCATGTGTCCAGATCTGGGATGCCGTGTGTACCAGATGAACGGCGCCGAGTTCGACCCCTGTGATGCTACGTGGGTGCCGAGGAACACACTTGGAGAGTACTCGCTTTTCATCGGGACAGCTACCCCATTGTGAAGCGGATGCCACCTTCCGTGCACGATACGGAAGGCCTGCCGTTCATGAAGCATGGTTGTGTCTTCAGTGCGCACCGCGGATGAGCGACATCTGGGACACGCTATCCCTGATTTATGCCGCTTCAGCTTGGATGAGTCTCCATCGTGTGGAACGGACTAGAAAGTTGTGACAATGATTCCGTTGCCCACCGCTATGGATCGTGCCATCCATGAAGAACACATGGGACTGGAACCTGGAGGAGGACATGTAGCCCATCTATAACGTGTAAGTGGAGTACGGTAATTGTGAATGATAGCGTTGTGAACATACGTAGACTAGTCGTGCACAAATTTATCACATGAATTGGAGATGAACTTGTGTGGCATACTGGCATTTGTCCTTTAGAATTTATTACTAGTAAATGTGTTATGTGTACGTGCAACTTGTGTGGTTGTTGCACGGGCTCCAACATGCTCTTTGAGAAAAAAAGGTGGCACAGCTTTGGATATACACTACTAGGGAAAAACCTATACACAGAACTTTAGTAGTAGCGTGGGTCAAAAAAGCACGCTGGTGCTAATTAGCAGTAGCGCGCCTGAGGTAACCGCGCTGCAGATAAAGATCTAGCGATGGCGGCGTCTTCTGTACACGTTACTACTAAAATTCCACGGCTTAGCCCATAAGTTACACATAGTAGTAGTGATCTATGGCGAACGGCGCTACCGCTCGCTGTTTTGTAGCAGCGCTAAAGGTTATAAAATTAAATGGAAAGAAAATGGAAAGGTAATTGAAAATGAAATAAATGTAAGAACTTATTGCTATTTTTAGTTAAAGCAATTTTCCCGCCTCGATGTGGACGATGTGTCGGGAGGCTGATCGTTCCACAAACACCTATGGGACCCGAGTCCCTTGTGGTTCAGTGGGGCGGAGAATGCACAAAGAGGTCGGCGATGCACAGGCAGTTACCCAACCGGAGCTCTCGGAGAGATAATACTCCTCTTGCTGCTTGGTTGATTGTATTGTGTTCTTGCTAGGGAGCAATGGGAGCTACAAAACCTAGCTGAGTGAGTGTGGTCTCGTATGAGTCGGATGAACGAGCAGGCGAACCCCTTTTACGTTGCACGGGCCTCCTTTTATAGGATCAAGGGTCACCACAGGTGGCAGCAGAGCGAGGGCAAAAATGGGAAAACAGTAGTTGGTACACCAACATGCAGTGTCTGAGTGCCTTATACCTAACTCGTGACAAGGGACAAGAGTAATAAATGCCGTCCTGTTGCCTAAACGATTACAACGAGGGACCGTCAAGTCTTCGTTTGCCACGATGGTAGCATGTCGGCGCCGCTTATCGCTGCTCCCGCTGGCTGCACAGCCCGCCGACAGCGATGCAGGAATAGCCCATGGCGACCTGCGTTGGCGGATGAGTGGAACAGAGATGAAGAGGTTGCTGCCGCGGCAAGCACCTTGCAGCGGAAGAATCCTGTCGGCGCTCGGGGCTTGTCCATCACCAGCCTTCCGGCAAGCTCCTCTTGCCGGGTCTTGTTTCGCCGTGCCTTGAGTGGCCTTCGGCAAGCTCCTCTTGCGGGGCCTTGATACTTTTTTCTTGAATGGCTCCAAAGGAGCCGCGGAGATCTTAGCGGTCACTAGGCGGCCCTGCCCGTGAGTGCTGCAACTGCCGTGCTGCGAGTTCGGGGTACTAGGGTACCCTACTCTGGTACACCAGCAGGAGCCCCGGGCTGGGCCATACGGCGCCGAGCTCTGTTGGGCAGGCCCAAAAGCAGTGGGCCGGGCATCGCGGCCTAGATCATGCCGATTATTAGCCTCGGACCCTACGTCCCCACGAGCAGCACGTTCGGACGTGGCGTCGTGGGAAGATCGTGGGGCTTTCTTTAATGGGAAAATGGAGCCGCCCTCTCCCTCCCTTATAAGCAGAAGCAGGGCAGGGCCCACTTGCCATTCTTGTCACATCAAAAACCACCGCCGCTCCCCTTCTTCTCAAATCCAAAGAGGCGGCGCTCCGCCCCTCCCCCATTGCCACCGGCGCCACCGCGCCGTGGTTCCTCCACCACCTCCGCCATGGCTCGAAATCCGACAAGGGCAAAGGGTGAAATCGGCCGAGTGCAGCGGCTCGCGGCGCTGCGGAAAGGCGGGCCCTCTTGATCCCTGCTCGGCGAAGGAGATCACGAGCTGTATTACCTCTTCTGGTCGGCGAGGCGGGCGCACCAGCGCGGTGATCTCCGCCGCCACATCCGAAGGTTTCCGCCGGGTACCCCTTCTTGGCGCTTTTCTTCCACTGCGGGCTCTGCCGCCCTTTTCAATTCTTTTGCGGCGTCATGAACACATATGGCCTCCGCCTCCTTGATTTCCCCTAGCGCTGTCTGACCATGGCGGTTTCGCACACCTCTGCGAGAACTTTGTGAGTCCACCAAATGTAGCACTTTTCGCCACTACTTCATGCCCGTGTTGAGAGAGGAGAGCGCTTGCGGAGGGATTGCATGGATCTCGGGATCGGCAAGAAGAAGCATATCTTGATGGAGAGCTGCGCGGCAAGTGGGAGGAGTGGGGGCCGATTGGTGTTGGATCTTAGAGGAGGACCGCGGCCTTTCACTGCCTCGCCAAACTCCCATAGTCGCAGCAGCGATTGGAGCAACTTGGCTTGGAGGATGCCAAGTTGAAGATTGCCGTGACCGGATCTTGCGCCTCGAGCCGCCGGGCTTACCGTGGGAGCTGTTGCGCGGTTTCCTTCACCGCCGCATTGCTCCCTTGCGGGGAGGGGAGGCCTGCTTGGGAGTTCAAAGCGGCGGACATCATGAGGTTCGTCCGGGCCTCAAGCCCGGAACTTCACTGTCTTGGAGCTGGATGCCATGCTGCGGGAGCTGTTCAAGCGATCACGAGATCACCCAGTGGTTCATGTTGCCGAGAAGTCGTGCCTTTGTGCAACAACTCGTCGCTTGACCGCATCCGGCAGCGATGATGCCGTTGTCGCGATTCCCATGGAATCGTTCCAACTGGCGAGGAGCCGCCGACGACATCGTGCAGCAGTTCTTCGACAACTTGGAAGAAGTGCCGATTCGTGCCGACAAGCGAAGCGGCTCACCAGCGACACCACCGAGCAAGAGATGGCGCGCTCGCCACAAGGTTGGAGGAGGCGGCAGAAGCTGCCGCCGCCTTGGCGTGTTGGAGTTCACCGTCGAGGAGGCGAGGCAGCCGAGGCAGCAAGCCTTGCGGCCGAGGGAGTTCGCCCGGTGAGGAGGAGCAGGCCGAGCCAGCGCTGAGCCGAGCGAGGCCTGCGAGCGCCTCCCTCCGCCGTCAAGTAGCTTGCAGCGGGAGGCCAGGCCCCGCCAGAAGGCGCCTCCATAAGGCCCGGAGAAGTGGCGGGGCGGAGGCAGACCAACAACCGCCTCGCCGCCCGGCAGCGCTCCACCGCAGCAAGCACTGTTGCAGCAGGAGGCGCCTCATGCCGCCACGACAGCAGGGCGGGGGCCTTCAGGAGCCACGGCCCCGCACCGCCATAGCGTCGAGGATCCTACTCCTCCAGCTCGTCGCACACGGGCGGGTGGCTTCTCAGCTCTCAGCTCGAGGAGGAAGAAAAAAGAAGAAGTAAGATCTTATCGCTGCTACTTGTAATCCTTCAATTTGCTGCTTTGTCTTGTATCTAACACTTCATTCTGGCTCTTTCCTTTTCAGGGCCGACGGCTCGGAGGCGTCGAAAGAGCCAAGACTCCGGTGGTGGTCATCGAAGACGAATCTCCCGTGGCGACAGGAGGCACGTCTGAGACCCCCTTGCCGGATCCGGCAATCCTTCCTCAGAGCAGCCCCCAGCACAGCCCCTAGCGTAAGTGCTTGGATTATCTCTCACGGTCAGGTGTGCGTGGGTGCTCCTTCTTTACTGATATCTGACTTGTTGATTTGTGTAGGAGCAGAGCAGCCTCATCAGGAGGCCCCGGAAGTCACTCCCGAAGTTCTGCTTGCTTCAACTACGCCTCCAAGGGAGAACTCTCCGCCAAGGGAGCGCTCTCCGGCAAGGGAGGCCTCTCCGACAAGGGGAGCTTCTCCGACAAGGGGCAGCGCCGACGACCCTCCGGCGGTGGAGACCGCGGCAACAGATCCCATTGCAGGTAATCTTTTTACTTGAAAATCTCCCTTGGGTTCTCTTTCTTCAGTTCTTCTTTTTGAACATTTGCTTGACTGTTCTTTCTTTCTCTGATCATCAGATCCATCTGTCGGAGAGCCGATGGAGACTGAGGTTGCCCGGCGAGGGCCTTTCGCGGCAACAATGGCAACGCCGCCAACATGGAGGAGGAGGCC
>JAHIAM010005995.1:0-66313 GCA_021605205.1 Aegilops longissima
GTCCTTGCACGAGTGGAGACTGGGGATGCGAGGTGATTACGTGAGGTTTTCTTCAACCTCCAGTAAGCTCCTATCTAATCTCCTTCCTCCAATCTACACAACGGTGCTTCGATTCAAGGTAAGCTCTACACGAAAAAGATGCACCTCGATGGTACGGTTCCATTCAAGCGATCGGTTCATAGTTTCATCGGCCGTAAGTTCTTAATTCTGTCTTCCTGTTTGGAGCTATTCTGGATGAATTTTGTCAGATTTGTCGCGCACGATCGATCATTTGAAATTTTCTTTAACCAGCAGCCTAATCTCGCAGTTCCTCACAACATTCGTGTTGTAAGCTTTTGGTTTCGACGATCGTAGCTTCTTCTCTCATTGAACAGCAGTCTACTGCACTGACGCCGCCATGTCGAGCTCCTCTGTCCTCTGCTCAGAGCCCTCCTATTCGTACCTCTCGATGCCGAAGCCATTCCCCCTGATCTCCTTGCTCACGTCCTACTACACTAGAGTCGTTTCCGGCGTCGCTCATCTCGGCCTACTCTCTGTCGTCCTCGGTGGCGGAGGTAGAGGGTGGACAGGGTGGGCCGTGGCCCACCCTGAGATTGGAAAATGGGCTTTATACCATAGGAAAAAAGCTAAAAAATAAAAGAAGAAAATAAAACTACATGTACAATTGCACTGTTGGCCCACCCTAGGCTAGTGGGCTAGGTCCTCCACTACTCGTCCTCCTACTGCACTGACGCTGCAATGGCGCGCACAATACTATCTTGTGTCCTCTGCCTCCGTGCACACTGCAGTTCGCCGCGCCGCCGACGGGGTCGATCATCTTGGCCTCTGGGCTCCTTGAGAAGGCAACTGATCGTGCCCGGACAATGGATTTCATGTACAAGCGTGAAGATGCATACACCCTCTCATTTAGTCTCAAAGAGACCATAACTTCGCTTTACGTGAATTTCATATGATCCATTTTTTCTTACAATGAGATATGGACCTTTCCCAAAGAAAAAAAAAAGATATGACATGATACCCACATGACCAACTAGCATGCTATCTTTTTACATATTCAAAGATAATGCGAGGTGTACTACGAATTGTATTCTATTTTTGTGGGATCTACATTTTTTTAGGGATGTGGGAACTACATATTTTGTAGCTATCATTTTTTGTCTGTATCAAGCCATGCATGTATTGTTGAATAACATAAGTTTGAGGTTACTTATGGTGTATGAAGCCATGCATGTATGTCTTATTCCTACAACCTATGCGCGAGCAGTTGCAGAATATAATTATGTATGTCGCATCGACCTGTCTATCTTTCAGCGGCTGAATCACATCCTGTAAAATTTTGAATTCCACCCATTTTATTAGAATGAGACATGTATTATGTCGCTTAAAAGCTGTGGACAAGTAGATCATATTACATATAATGTTAGCAAAATCCTTATGGTTTAAAGCAGATTTGAAAACACTGTATTTTTTGAACTTAAAAAGGAAAATCGTTTTTCTGTCTACATTAAAACTGTTTCTCAAAATGGCGCAAATGAGATGATGTTCGAAAGCTGTTGCAAATGAGCTCCTTGTTCACGTAGAAAGTTTTCCCAAATTCACTATTGTTACAAAAGTAATTTGAGAAATGGTCCATTTTTAACGACCAAGAACATAACGTTGGATTCATTTTCAAACAGCTTGTCGAATGCATAACATGACACACCATTGAATAGTTATGGAAAATGCGAAACTTTTTGTGTATAACTTTTCTCCAAATTCCTAGCAGTTTAAAATAAATTTCAAAACAATGAAAATTTATTCGGACACGAAATTTTGGAAATGTTTCTTCAAATATATTAAATTATATACATTTGGGAATAATTGAAAATGCGAAGAAAAAAATCATATAGAACAATTTCTCAATTTCCCTACTGTGTAAAAGTAACTTCTGAAATGGCGAGATCGGTTGTGTTGTTTCTCCATCCCAAAACATAGTAACGCAATTGCACTGTGTGCAGCTTTTAACTACGGGCTTGTCAGATCTGAACTTTACTCACCAGTGGCCAGCTTGGTAAGCTATCAACAAAAAAATGCGATCAAGATCTGAACTTCACTCTATTTTTCGATATTATTTTTTCTAGTAACTTGTGAACTATCAGAACTTGGCTTGCATGAGGTAGTTAATAGGGGAGTGATGGAGGACCGCTCGGGTTCGGTTACCATGGAGATAATTGTGAGTTCTCGTGCTGCAAGACGGAGTTTAGTACAACGAAGTTAGTTGTCACTGCCTCCCGGACTCCTGGTTCATCTGGCGGCAGAGAAGACAGCTTGTGCATGGGAGAAGATCCTATCTTCATATAGATTTACACAAAATTCTACAAGAGCACATCTAGCAAACCCCCGAAGCATATAATTGAACACAAGTGGAAGAAGGCAAGCCATGGGGTTGTGAAAATTAATAATGATGCAGCATTCCAGGATGAAACCCTGTCGGGGGCTACTGCCTACTGGTGAAGTGGTGAGAGATGAACGGGGAGTTTTTTAGGTGCAATCACTTTCTTCTTACCACATGTTATCAATGTGGACTTAGCATAACTATTACCATTTGGAATGGAATTATATTGGCCGCAATTTTTGGATGCAACAAGTTGGAGCTTGAATCAGACTGCTCGTATGCTAGTGAAGCTTTCTGAAACAGCGAATCTTACCTGGGACCGGCAGTGGCTGTTATTGTCGAAGGGAAGAATCTAAAGATTTTGATGAAGTTTCTTCCCACTATTTCTACCATGAGGAAAATGAGGTGATGGTTGCTTACCTAAAAATGCTCTTAGCACTAGTTCTATGAGTTTCCCATCGTGTGAAACCTTAACCATTCAGTTTCAAGAGATGGCGAGGCCTGTCGATGGAGAGACCTCGGAAGTAATTGAACACATGTGATGTTTCTTTGCTTTTACAGGATTCAGTTTCAAGAGGTGGCGAGGAAGTTTGGGTCGTTGATGTGAGGCCTAGAAATTCAGCTTCAAGATGCGGCGAGGAACTTTGGCTTGTCGATGGATGAGCATTCAAGAATGCAAGGATGAAAACTACATGTTCAGAGTCTGGACTGGCCATCTTAGTATGTCTTTGGCTATTGTGAATCGTAGTTTTGTACTCCCTCCGTCCGGAAATACTTGTCCTCGAAATGGATAAAATAGATATATCTATAACTAAAGTAAGTCCAGATAGATCCATTTCTAACAAGTATTTCCGGACGGAGGGAGTATGAATTAGAATTGGTTGAACCGTTGACATCTTCGGTATGATCAATGATGCACGCACGCATATGTCTCTCCAAGCAACAGAAGGATAATTGTTCTAAAAGATAGATAACTTCCGAAAATTAGTTTGTTTGATGCGAGTTGAGAGAAGAAGAAAGGAAAAATAAAATATGGATGCAAAAAAAGAAATATTGGCTTCGCCCGGGTTTGAACCGGAGACCTTCAGTGTGTTAGACTGACGTGATAACCAACTACACCACGAAACCACTTATGAGTTAACTGGACGTGCAGTCTAATTGTTTGTCTTACTATCATCACCTCATCGACGCAAACTGTTTTTTTTTCAGTTGAGAAATTAGCCCTAGTTACATGGCTGTGTTAGAATGAATACCAACACCTTCTGGCAGATTTATATGAACTAAACATGCTTTCTTTCACCATTTCAGCTAACGAAGCCTCAAACCGGCTGAGCCAGGCTATGCGCTTCACGTCGAGGAAAAGTGGTGTATGATCCTTCACATGGTGGTGACACGCGGTAGCAGAAGTGCCTCTATAAACCACGGTACCAACACTTAAAAAGTAGTCTAAATTTTCATGAAATTTATGATTATTTATATTTTGACAAATGTTTACGAATTGGTGAACACCAATCTCATCAGAGGCAACAGAGAGATGGTGGTTTATCCCAGATTCAAAAACACATGATCCCTCCATTCCTTTATATAAGGTGTTTTTGTTTTTTTTAAGTCAAACGAGTGCAAGTTTGACCAAGTTTTTAGAAAAATATACTCATAGAGTGGTGCATCACAATATGAAATTTATATCATTTGATCCACCATGAAAAGTAGTTTCATATTTTATCTACTAGGTATTGCAGACATTGTTATTTTATTCTATAATCTTGGTCAAACATTCAAATGGTTGATTTGCACGGAGACCAATACACCTTATATTTTAGAACGGAGGGTATGTCCTAGCTATAGATGTATATTGATAAACAAGAAATACAAGGTATAATACATTGATCTATCAAACTTTTCTTTTTGACAGAACTTCTCCTCCTTTATTCACTTAGCAAAATAGTGGCATCGTTTACAAGTAATGGAAGCAGTACATTCGGTGCCGAATCCATCCAGATAGAAGGAGGAGAAAACTTGACTATCCTAGCAAGTTCATGAGCTACTTTATTACTCTCTCTATTACAATGATCATAAATTACATGATTAAAATCTGACGACATGAAATAGCAATCATCAATAATTGCACTTGCCATCGAAGAGGAGTTGCCTGCTCTCAAAGCTTCCACAACCTCCATGCTATCCGAGTTGATCACGATCTTGCTGCATCCAATGGTTCTGGCTAGATTCAAACCAAATCTGACTGCCAATGCCTCTGCAGTGAATGAATCATAGCATATGTCCACTCGTTCATTAGCTGCCGCAATAAATTTCCCGTTGTAATCTCGGATTACTGCCCCCACTGATCCCTCAAGGAGATCACTGTCAAAGCCAGCATCTACATTTAATTTCATATACCCCTGTATCGGCTTCTCCCATGAACCAACACGTAGCTTTGCCTTAGTGGAGCAAGCAATAGTAAAGTTAGCTGAGAGTTCTCGGATAGCGAGAGCAATTTGTGAGGGTTTTTGGATGTCCTCTTCATGGTACTTCTTCCGGTGTTCATACCATAGATACCATGCCGCAGTGGCCACAACCTCCTTCAGTTTGGGAAGACCTAGGATCTGGACTTCAGTTTCCTCCATGCTTAATAATTCATGCACCACTTCTTCACCTGATTTGAATTGTGTACATCTCCTCTTGACAACATCAATCAGCCCAAATTGTCGCCATACCTCTTTTGATCTTGGGCACTCAAAAAGGAAGTGCTTGATGCTATCAGGTCCCATATTGCATTCCGGGCAATGTGCTTTCACTTTCATGTGCTTCGAGCAAGAACCGCCCTACACGGAATAGCACTATGGAGAACTCTCCAAATAAAAATCCGGATCTTTGTGGGGCACTGTAAGGTCCATATCAAGTTCCACTTCTCATCGGGATACGATGATTCGGCTCTAGTTTGCAGCAAGTGACCAAATTGAGCATTCCATTCCACTTAGTAAGCAGATCGTAACGAAAAGATTCCATTCTTGGTGGGATCCCATGCAATGAAATCTGACATTTCATATATGGGCAAGGGTATAGAAAGTATTCTCTGGACATCCACTTCCCAGAACGTTTGATTAACCAATTGTGAGTCCCAGTCTCCAGTTGCTGGGTCGATGAGATCACATACTCGAGTGATTAAATTATTACCTCGGATAGTTAGGACCTTTCTTGCCGGTGACTGAGGAATCCACGAGTCCTCCCATATATTCACCTTTTCACCATCTCCAATTCTCCAAATATACCCACGTTTCAATGTGTCCACACGAGCCATTATACTCTGCCAAGTATATGAAGATTTTTGCTTCAAAGTAGCGCTCATAAGATCTCCATCAGGGAAGTACTTGGCTCTTAAAATAATTGCACATAGTGAGTTTGGATTGTCAATGAGGCGCCATGCTTGTTTTGCCAAAAGTGCAAGATTAAAACAATGAATGTCCCTGAAGCCCATACCGCCTTTCTTCTTTGGTACGCACATCTTCCACCAGGCAAACCAATGCATCTTTTTATTAGTAGCGTCATCACCCCACCAATAACGAGACATCGCATCTGTGATTCCTTTGCATATTGTTTTAGGAATTTTGAAGACGGACATCACATAAGTTGGTATAGCTTGCGCTACCGATTTCAAGAGCACTTTTTTTCCCCCACAAGATAAGCATCTCTCTTTCCATCCCATAAGTTTCTGAACCAGACGATCAATCAGACATTGGAAGCTATCACTTTTATCAATCCCCAAAGTAGCCGGGAGGCCCAAATATTTGTCATTCAACGCCTCTGTCATGATATCTAAAATTGAGCATACATGTGCCTTCACATTGACATCTGTACTTGGGCTGAAAAAAATACTTGATTTCTCCACACTGACCAATTGACCGGATGTCGAACAATATAGATCCAGGATAGATTTAAGACAAGCAGCATTAGTAGCATTGGCCTTCATAAGGATGAGTGAGTCATCTGCAAACAAAAGATTTGACACTGCTGGTGCATCACGACAAACTTTGACCCCCACGAGGTCGCCGTTATTTTCAGCCCTGGAAAGTAGGGCAGTTAGTCCCTCCGTGCAGAGAAGAAAAAGATATGGCGAGAGAGGATCCCCCGACGAAGCCCTCTCGATGGTTTGAATGCTTCAGTCTCTGTCGAGTTGTATCTGACTCTATATTCAACAGAAGATACACATAACATAACCATATTCACCCATTTTGCATGAAAACCAAGCTTGAGGAGAATAGCTTCCAGGAACACCCACTCGACTCGGTCATAAGCTTTATGCATATCAAGCTTAACCGCACACCACCCTTTCTTGCATGTTTTCTTCTGCTAATTGTATGTAAGCTTTCATATGCAATAAGAACATTGTCCGTAATTAACCTCCCTGGGACAAAGGCACTTTGGGTTGGACTTATTATATCAGACAAAAATAATTTTAGTCTTGTGGCAATCATTTTTGAGATAACCTTATAGACCACATTGCAAAGGCTGATCGGTCTAAACTGTAAAACTTTCTCTGGTGTTTGTACCTTTGGGATCATGACATTCGTGGTGTCGTTCCAACCTTGTGGCATCACCTGGGAATTGACTGCACTCGTTACTTCTGCGACCAGATCATCACCAAGCATGGGCCAAATACGCTTGTAAAAGATAGCATGTAATCCATCTGGCCCCGGGGCCTTTAGATCACCGATGGAAAATAAAGCCTTCTTCACTTCTTCTACTGTATAAGGAGCCATCAGTCTCTCATTCATATCAGTAGTTACCTAGTATGCACATGGTCCAAAACGTTCTTGTTTGGTACATTAACTTGGGAGGTAAACAGATTACTGTAATATCCAGTAATGATAGAGTTGATTTCATCCATATCTTCTCTCCACACACCTGTGTCATCTAGGAGCCTTTTAATACAATTCCTCTTCTTACGTGTTGTTGCTGCTTTATGAAAAAAAGACGTGTTCCGGTCACCGTGGAGTAACCAGTTTGCCCGCGCTCGCTGTAGCCAAACAATTTCCTCCTGGTCTAGTAGGTTCTCAATAAGTATTTGTGTCTCCTTCATTTTCTGTCTAGATTCAGTGGTTAGCTGCCCTCGCCTTAGCTTTTCCAGCTCTTTCTGCAGTTTATGTATCCTTTTCTTTGGCCCTCGTAGTGTGTCACAATCCCACTGAAATAAATCTGCCTTAACTGCTCGCGTACGATCAGCCAATGACGGTCCGACACCCGCCAGATGGGCTCGCTGCCATGCCGTGTTGACGATCTCATTCACTGTCTCCTCCTTTAACCAACGCGCTTCAAACCTCCTCTCTCCTTTCGGTTGTGGTGATAACACCGTTGCAAAGTAATCTGTATCCAGCACAAGCGGTCTATGATCTGAATGGATATGATGCTCATGTACTACAGCCGCGTAGGGGAATTTTTCAGACCACTTGCCGTTGCATAAAGCTCTGTCAAGACGCTCCCTAGTCGTACCCCTACTCCATGTAAAGGGATCTCCAATAAACATGACTTCCTGTAATCTGCAATCCTCAATGCAATCTCTGAAATTTTGCATGAAGTGTAGCGGCCTGGTGTTCCCACCTTCCTTCTCATTTGCAATTAAAATTTCATTGAAGTCTTCAATGATCATCCACGGCCCCTCTGTGTTACTATGGAGGTCCCTCAGATACGTCCATGAGAGATATTTCAGGTCCCAACTAGGTTCTTCATAGAAACCTGTCCAACGCCATACTACATTATTACCCTCCATAACAAAACCATCAATGAAATTAGGCGAAGAGTAATTCAAAACCACTTCATTTGAGTCATTATAAAAAAAGTACAAGCCCTCCACGACCATCACTCTCTGAGATGTGAAAACGATCAAAAACTAGTTTCTCCCTAATCTCATTTGCCTTTACTCTATTCAGATGTGACTCAGACAAAAAAACCACATCCGCTTTCACACGCCCTTGTAGATCCAAGAGCTCACGAACTGCCGTGGCCGAAAGCATTCCACGGCAGTTCCAGGCCAAGGTTTTCATTGCGCCCGGCGGTCCTCCGCCAAGGAGGCCGCCAATGTATCATTATTACTGTTGGCAATCGCTGCTCCGTCATCTCCTTTGCGCTTCTTCAAATTTGCATTTTTTTGTGGATATTCAGTTAAAACAGAATTTGTGGGATCTCCAATATCAACCTGAACAATTTTAGTGGCTGTATTTCTCGCTGGTACTATAGCCCCACTAACTGTATCCCGTGGTACAACAACACCTCCAGTTAGCAAATTGGGACCAGAATTATTAGCGCCACGCTTGCCCAAAACGTTACTGCTTTTGGCCACTATAATCTGTCCTGTACTCTCTTCCATGTGTGTACAACCCATGGGTCCAGTGCTCGGCAAACTCTCGCTATTAGTGATATTCTCAGCCTGCGGTGGTTCACATTTTTTATCTCCTACTCCCTCCGTTCCTAAATAATTGTCTTTCTAGAGATTTCAACAAGTGACTACATACGGAATAAAATGAATGAATCTACACTCTAAAACATGTCTACATACATCCGTATGTTGTAGTCCATTTGAGATGGCTAGAAAGACAATTATTTCGGAACGGAGGGAGTAGTTCGCTTCCCTGTTGCTGGTTATGTGCGCTATTCCAGCGCCAGTCTGCATATGGCTGATCTGCATGTGTTTCACGTCCTCTGCCCCTTCCAAACTCTCCTGTCCAGCCATCAGTAGCGCCACTGTATCCTCTGTCGTAGGTAGGGCCAAAAGACCGACTCCTCCCATTGTTGGATCGGTCACCTCCTGAACCTCGCCCTCCACCTCTGCCACGGCCTCTTCCACGACCACCATCTGCCAGGATGAACTCACCCCACTCGAGTGACGCTACATCATAAATTCCATCTCCGCACTCTTCGTGCCAGTGCCCCATCATACCGCAATTGCCACAGAAGGTTGGGAGTTTCTCATATTGGATTTGGTACCACTCTTTCTCTCCATCCTTCGTTATCGACACGAATCTCGTCAGTTTTTTGTTCACATTCAGTTTAGCTCAAACACGAACAAACTCCCCCACGAAACCCGCCGGGAGAGTGATTTGCACCTCAAGAATCTTCCCCAATGGCCTGCACATGCCTCTCACAACAGCATCACACAGAAAGTTGTCCGGCAGTTTAAGCACACGTGCCCAGACATCCACTTTATCAAGGATGATTGTCCTTGGGTTTGCAAACCCATCATATTCTTCTATCAGCAGAACTTGATTTCTGAACAACCATGGCCCCTGGCTCATCGCTTTATTCCAGTCGCCGAGACAGTCGAATTGGATCGTGAAGAGGTTCCCATCGATCCTCCTCCAAACAACATCTCTCGCTGGATTCTAGGCCGATCTCATGTCGGCGAAGAGAGCGCTGGAGCTCAAGCCCCTTGTTGTATGCACTTTGGCTATGGCCAGCCACTTAGCCTTCTCTGGGGGATCAGTTACCTCATCTTCCCATACGAACTCCTCATCAGCCTCCTCCACTAGGGTTAACCTTCCAAGCAGCGCCTCGACCGGCTCTGGCGGCGCCTTTGCCGATCTGCTCCCTTGCCCTTTTTCCATCTTGCGATCTCACAGCAGCAGAATTCAACCCGATCGAAGCCGCCCGTAAACCCTAGCAACAGTCACCAGCGTATGCCAGGAAGAGCGAAGGAGAGGGGTATCGGGGACAGATCAATACGGCGAAAGAAACTCTCGATGGCGACGTGCGCCGTCGGAGGACTAGCAAACCCTAGATTTTTCGCTAGGGGACTCAGAGCTTTAGTATTGATCTATCAAACTAAGTTCTGTGAGAATGGCGATATGAATGGACTTAGTTATTGGTAGGGTCTTCACGTCTTTTTATAGGCTACTCTTCTTCTCCATCAAGGTTCATATCTTCTGTACTAGGAGTATATCTCTTGTAAATATACGATCAATTCTCCTACCATTACTAGGAGTATATCTCTTGTAAATATACGATTTTAGAGATAGCGTGCATATCCTTCTCTCTTTGGAGCACCTACCTTTGCATGATGTATTGCAGGCCCTATCCCTTCAGGGTCCCAAAGCACTCTTTGTCGAATTTGATTTTTCCACGACTATAGGATTTGTCCAGAAATTAATTGAAACAACCGTTCAGCAGATCTTGGACATGCATTGAGTCGTCCTCTGTTCCAATCATTTTTTTGATAGCAAATATGCCCGTGCGTTGCAACGGGAAAAATTAATGTTTTGTGCGTGCATAATGTCCCACAGCACCGGATTCATCGAAGATCCAAACAGAAGGTCCTGTCTCAATTCCCACAATGTTTATTTATTTTGGCCCAATTACTTTTCACAATCTCTATGAAAGCTCATAAATAGCCCATCAACATATAAGTACTTGGCCCATATCGCTTATCCTGTGTACGGGCCAACTGTACAAAACTTTAGCATGCATTCAAACCAAACGAAACGAAAAGGACTAAACCAAACCAAGAATACCTATTCCCTTTAATAGTAGGTATAGATATACCAATATTTTCAGTAGAGACTAATTAACTTTGAACATCCACCTAGAATAAGAGGCTACACTTAATCACAACTGAACAAAATAGACTGTATTTTTTATTGAGAAAATAGACTATGTCTTGAATGGTCAGTTCTGTATGAACAAGTTTCGCCAATTGTCTTACTATTACTAGGTTTTTGAAGGCTAACCCCACAACTAGAGCATATAAGCCACACCCTTGTCCTATTCATTACAACTTACAATAGATTGCCCTATCTCATAGATCGTGTCTAGCAATTGGGCTCACATAGGTTTGTGTTCTTGTATGGTTGCTCTATAGGACATTTTGCTTATAGAAGCCTCGCGAACACATTAAGATAAAAGTCAACTTGCCATACAAATTGTGAGAGTGGTGCATCTTCAACAGAAAGGGTTGGTAAAGACACTCTCCTCGGGTTATCTAGGTCCTAATTTACAGGGTCTCCGATTACATAGGCTAAGTTGCCACAACGATAACTCGCATGGGTCTTTCTGATACAACCAAAACATATGCAGTTTTTATTTGAAGTTTTCATGAAATTTCCTTAACCAAACACGCAATGTTATGACTTTATTTGGATAAACGTTATTGCATATGGTCAGTTGCAAGTCTATGTATTTGTGAATTACACGGACTTCTGTACCTTAGAAAAATATATATATATATAAGTAGGTTTGATCATAACTTTGAGAGGATGCCGCTCCTGCCAAACATGGATCGGGGTAGCCATGACGGCACAAATAGGGCCCACACAACCTTTCACATAGGATGTGCGACCAACCCACATGGGCCCCATAGAGGGACCTCGGGTCCCTCCATTCGCCGCATGGCCTATTTATGCCCATCGTCGATGACTCAATTACCGTGTAATTCTTCAATGCTGCCACTTCACGATCCGAGACGAAAGTGTCTGCAGCCTGCGTCCCACCCAAATGTAGGGTTAATTCGCCTCCTTCCTCATCAGCCATTGATTCGCTGCTCCCATGATAAGATGTGAGTAGTTCATCTCATAGACTACGGGTATTGTCACACTTTAGTCACGCTATCTATATAGCGTCTTCTCTCTCATGACTCTATCCCAAGATCGCTTCCCTGCTAGATACAAACTGGTGCACTTGGGGTCCCGATGGAAGCAAGTAGACTTGTTCCCATCTCCCTCGGTGTATTTCCTATCAAATTTTGTGATGGCCCTTTTGTGAATGGGTCTAACAGATTCTTTGCAGTTTCTGATATCACTCTAGAGTCTCGCGATTTCCTAACATATTTCAGTATTCTCTTTGAATGCATTGAGGACTTCATATTATCCTTAGAACTATTCAATTTGACGATTACATTCTCATAGTCATGAAGATAGCCAAAATTAGTTTGTCAACCACCGGCGAGTCCATAAAAAGCTCACGAAGTTATTCCGCTTCAACGGTGGTTCTATCCAATGTTGTGAGTTCACACTCTAACTTCCCTAAGATGGTTTGCTGACCCCCCCCCCCCCCCCACCCACACACACACACACAAAAATGGTCTGCTTACAAAATTTCCATGAAACAGTGCCACTTCCAAAAATGGTCTGCTTACAAAATTTCCATGAAACAGTGCCACTTCCAAGAGTGGAAATTTTTCCACTGGCCTTTATCTCATAAGCATGGGAGATTAATTCGACCCATAGTTCCCTTTAGATTGTGCATCACTTCTTCGAGAGCACAGCAATGACATCTCCAGGTCCTGTTCCCGGCTACACCCAGGATGGGATTCGAGTGGAGATAAGGAAGGATCATGCACTACCGGAATGACACCCAGGTAGTGATGGGTCTTATGGTTGTAGGGAGATATTTCCCACTTAAATCATGAGATCACCTAATGTAACAGATCCCCGAATCCCAATGGATAGCTACCAAACTAACGGTCATAACCCGCATGTATAAATAGAAGGCAAAACCTCCTCCAACATCACGCTGATAGGAAAATTGCCATGTTTTGTCAACTTGTGATTTGGATTGCAGCAGGTGCACGATTGTACATGCTGGTACAAGGCTCTTTCAATATTGTCTCTCTTTAGGGAAACAAGAGTTACCCAATCAATTAGAGGACAGCCCAGCAATTAAGCAGAAATAGTGAATGACAATATGAACAAGCTTAGCTTTCACATCATTTTGATAAGTAGAGTACGACGATATTTACAGTTCATTTCCATGGCAAAAGAATGATTTAACAGTTACAGCGCCGTGTATGCAAATGTAGATTACAAAAACATAAAAAATGTAAGAAAGAAATATCGCTGTTGCTTGTGTTCATGAGCCTGTAAATAATTGGATCACTGCACTTCAGCTTTAGAACTGATGCAAGACTTCCCAGAAGACTAGTGGATGGAAATCCACGCATTTTGTTCAGATCTGTGATAAGATTGTCATGGGGGGGAGTGACTCTGATGCGGAAATGTTGAATCTCATTCCTTTTGGATCCTTCTCCTATATTCATATATTCTATATATCAACAAAGAAGATAAGTGTTCCAATCATGTGTCTCTGCTTTAGCCCTTTGCCATCTGTTCAGCGAACCATGTTTTCCAGTCTGTAACATTTTCATCACCATTTGCCACCTGAAGTAACATGGAAGATAAGAAGCTGGGAATAAACCCTTTCCTCGTGCACCGCGGAAGAGTGAACAGGTTCAGACATGTATAATTTGTACCTCAACCAAGCTGAGGAATCGCCCAAAGCTTATTTCAAAAACATATTAGTTGAAATTATTAAGCTATGATACCATGTATTGATGTATTTTTTTGACACATTTTAATGTTGTGGGTGTGATTTGTGGCATTGCACATGACATTTGGACTGTGCTTGTGAAATTTGGCACCCCAATTCATACAATCCTAGATCAGGCACTGGGTTCGTAGAACACTACTTTCATCATATATAGCAGCGTATTGGAAATTGATAATGTTGAAGCTCCTACATGAGCCTTTCTTGAGCTAATTACCTCGAATATGAGTGTTGTCTGGGGAATGGCATCCAGGGCCTCCACACAAATTGTAGCAGCATCCTCTCTGCTTATTTTCCCCTTGGCTGCTATACCCTGCGTATTTCATGGACCATATGAAAAGATACTCTTGCCTCCAATAAACAAACGAAATATAATTATCTATATTTACTATGTCTATGTTATGTGCAAATTACTTTTTTTTGCGAGAAATTTGCAAATTACATGATACGTCTAATGAACCTAGTGGATTAATCTTACATGACAAAGAACATGGTGTCAGTGCCCTGTCTGGCTCTGTGGTTTATTGTACAGCTTTAGCTTTACTCACTGTAAGTTGTTGGTCTAAATTACGCAACATTATTGGAGAGATAAGGTAGCTTTGTGTGCTGGTAGGTACCTCTGTAAAACTGAACCCCTTCTCACCACCCGGAGTGGTCTCCAGGGAAGCACTCTTGATTATCGTAGATGGGATGCCAGATGCAAGAACCACCTCTTCGTCTCGCTCGGCTAGCTTCCTTAGCTTTCTGTTCATAATAGCTTGGAGCCCACCACTATTTCTGTAAACAGATAACTGCATTTTATCAAGATCTTTTATGGTAGTGACTACAAACTAGGCTGAACCGGGTAACTCGAGGTTACAAGAGATGAGTAAACCTGGGATAGCAGGACAATGTGTTCGACACCTCTGAGGTCAATCTGGTCAGAAAAGAAGCCATCCTGTTGAAAATTTGCAATAGAAGGTCAAGGCAATCAAGGGTTTGTATGCAGAAGAGAACTTTTTGCCACAAGGAGAAGGAAGTCTTGAAACAGTTCTGACATAAGTATCAAACACACAGCTAAATTACACAGATAAACATTGAAGAAATCAATCCATAAGTACCACCAGATACACTCTACAAACTTTCAATTCTCATATGTCTACATGGATAAACCTCATGCCACACAGGAATCTCCAAACACAAGAGCACGTCTCAATAATGCCAAAAGGTGGGGACAAAAAATACAGTGATGTACTAACATCGAACGATGAGCTTGAGTAACTCGTTTATGTGACAAGCAATCAATAATTGTGCATAGAACGGAAATAGTAGGATTATGCCAGATATGTTTCATAAATGAATAGACAATGAACATTGAGTGGAAACGTACGTCGGTTGGACAAATTACAGCACGAACACCCCTCAATGTTTTCTTCGTGAAGGACTTATCTTCGATGTTGCCAACCATGCACTATAAGGAAACCAAAACAAGGAATGTTAAGACAAGTCACTATTTATCAGAGAAAAATTGATGAAAAATAGCATACGATAAATAACCAGAATTTTTTAGGTGAGAATTCAAAATTGCCACCTCTACGTAAGTTCCAAAAGCTTCTTCAGTTGATCGTTTGTCCTTCACTAATGCTTTTATTCTGGCCCTTTTCAGAATTAGTGACAATATCACCATCTGAAAATACAAGCAAATCAAAGTTCAGAAATTGAGAAAATTTAATCAAGCTGTACATACGCAATTTAGACATTGCGATATTCACTCAGAAACGGCAGAAATAGCAACAAAGAACTCTCGAATTTAATAATAGGAAAAATATGGAGGCGACATCTGAGGATATATGAACACCAGTTGAGTCTTTCGGAAATGATTTGAATATCCTACAGTAGTTTCCCAAAAAGAATTTGCAGAACTCTTTTACGTTAGTAGAATTAAAGTTTTCATTGTAGAGAAAATCTTGTGTGAGTATCAAAATATTGCCTTGAGAGACTAGATAGTTTGACTTTGGATGTAAGAATAGAATATATATTGTTCAGCTCATAGCACAAGAATACAGAAGAAAAATTGGGGTATAGTGACTAGTGACATACTGAAGATAGGACCGGATAGCATTTTCTGCACTGATTGGAAACAGGAACTTGAAGAACAAATCAAACCTGTCCAATCTCACTCTCGCCATTGGTAACTAGCACGGCATCTCGAGGCTCCTCGATATCTATTCTCATCCCAAAACATGCCAACAAATAAGAAATAATGGCAACAAGATGGTATACATTTATGGATTTTTTTTGTCTATGCACCTGAAGACTCATCCTCCTCGCCCTCGGCACCCCCATCCTTGGGAAGCAAATCTGGTGCCCCATACCACTTCCTCAACTTTGGACCGCCTGTACAAAAAGGTTTCAGAGAATACAACCTAACAGTCAATAGCAGAAAACTTGCACGAATAGACTCGATCCAACAAAATTTAATATTCGGCTTACCTCATTATGGAATAATACATGTATTTGTGCAATCATACATGTATTTGTGCATGAAATTGATTTACTTACTCAGCATGGGATTATCATTTCATGGAATGTAGTTAAGTATTATATATGCTTAAGGTAACTGGTTGATTATCAATGAATACTTTGCATGCTATTGGAAGACTGCCCAGGTACGTTAATAGTTGGGGGAAATAGATCATGGATTAGGTTATGGACCTAATAGCGACATACATGATTAGTGGAATTTAGACATGATCATGATGATTGCTCACAGGTGTGACTACAAAGATAGAATCCTTTCACATATGAACTATAACGTGATTGGTAGTTTAACCTGGACTCTATTTCCAAACTAGTTTAAATTTGAGAATCTTCTCTATATAAGAGACAGACTCTTTTGAAATGCAATATAAGAATGTCTCCACCCCTTAGCCTCAGGTATGCAATTGGGAGCGGCACCACGGAGAAGTGCAGAAAAATAAGGGTAGACTACAAACATATTCAAACAACCATTACATATCAAGTATAAAAAGTTGATTCTTAGTGATCATTGCATCATCCGTGTCTCTAAAACACAATCCAAACATGTAACTACTACGTGTACAAGTGAAAGACTACTCTCTCTCTCTCGCTTCCATACCGCTCTCCGAGCATCACTAGGGAGCCCCAAACCCGCGTTCTCGCCCCCTATCACCTCCCATCTCTACATCGTCGCCCACAGTAGGCGTCGCGGGGCCGCTCTTCATCGGCATGGTTCTAGCGACACAAGCCTGGAGTGGATGCTTGAAGTGGCTTCCTCGGTGAGGCCTTGTTTTCATCGACGATGTTAAAGCTCTTTACGGTGCGACAACTCCCATGTGGTGGGGAACGACGTCATATTGGTTTGGCTACGACTAGTCATGAGCGTCGAGGAAGCAGGGCAGCAGGCTCCGATGAGCCTGGATCTAGGAGATCTTTCTCTAGTTGTAGATTTTGCAGGCCCCGTCGAGCTGATAGGCCTGAGCTAGGCATATCAGATAACTGCAAACAGTTGGGGAGGGGAGTTTAGTGGTCCAGCTAGTCTCGAGGCTCGGGCGGGTGGAGAGCAAGGCAGCATCGGATGAAAGCTCTTCCTTTGGCTAATGGTCAGTGTAGGCAACAGAGACACACTTGGGCGCCGCTTTCTTCTTGAATGCATCGTCAAGGATCTGGAGGTTGGTGCTCTCCGGTGACGGTGGACGTCACTTTGTCACGGTGGCACGGCCTCTTCAATCCTGACGAAAGGGGATAGGGATCCCCTTCCCGGCGGCAGTGGCCTGACGGAAGTCGGAGACGCCTGGTTACCAATGTCGTCGATGCTCTATCCCCCTTGCCTCTCTTCGTCTTTGCTCGGTTCCTTGTTGCCTCGTCTTCGGTGTCTGGATTCCAGAAGCTCTCCTTCTCCAACTAGTTGGGCGTGGACAGCGGCGGTGCTGTTGGCTAGGTTTAGCCCACATCTAGGTGGTCACCCATTGTCCACCTTGCGATATGAGGGGGGCATTCTTCTAGCCCAAATCCCGACGGTGCGGCGTCTTTCGATCCAAGGCGAGGGGGTAGGGTCCCCCTTTGGTGATAGAGAAGGAAGATGTTGTGTCCCCTCCTTCCCTATGTGCTACCCGGTGCACTGTCGACCTTCGACGGTCGGCTATGTCCTGCCATGCTACTCCGACCTTGACTTCTCTGGTCCTAGTGTGGAGTGCTTAGCATGTGCAAGTTGTAATCTTCATTTTCCTTTCCTAGTTGCTTGTGGAGGCTGTAGTTGATGTTTTCTTTCTAGTCTCCCTCGTTGTACCCGTGTGGCCGCTGTTGTTTGAATCATGTGTTGTAATTCCTGGCTGGTTAATGGCTATGTTAATTCAAAGCCGGGCTCTTCGGGAGCCTACGTTCTAGAAAAAGGTGTGGGACTTGTCCTTCCTCCCAGACAACCTCGAGGGGAAGTGGTAACGGCCTCGAGCGCTACTTTTTCTTCAAGATGTCACCAAGGCATGGTGCTCACAGTTCCAACCAGACAACCATGAGGCGGAAGCCTCAGATTTCCCCGGAGTGGAATCGATGGTCGTGTTTTTGCATCATGCTCCCCTTGGGGGTGTCGTTCTTGCAATTGTTATCGTTTGGAGGGGCCAATGGATGGTGTGAGGATGGTGATGGTCGTCAGGGTGGGCGCGGCAATGATGACGGTGGTGAGTGATGTCGAGAGAGCGGCAATGGTTGCAGTAGTCGGCCCTTCAACGTGGCCTTTGCATTGTGGGCTTTGTCGACGGACGTTTACTGAGAAATCGCAGTCGCTTGCTCAGGGAGAACTAGAGAAGTGACGATGATGACGCCAATCGTGCAACCTCACCGATCGATGTACTATATTCTTCGCAGCAGTGTTGTGTTGTAGCCTTTGTGTGCCTGATTCCGTAGGCTGTGACGGTTTTCACCCGGTTTTCCACTAATTAACCGGGTAACTCTCTTCTTCTTAATTTCCTTGTTTTTTTATTTAAAAAATAACATGTACCCACTATTCACGCGACCAATATTTACCGAGCGCTGAACATTGGTTGTAGAGCTGACATAAATCCGTAGATGCAGGAAGGAATGCGCGGTAACGAGAGAGATTTGAGACATTACCCTCGATGTAGTCGAGGATGCGATCGGTGAAGCTGGCGTCGTCCCTGCTCTTGGACCGCGCGACGGCGAGAAGCGGCGGCCTTCTCGGCGAGAAGAGCAGGGGCCGACCGGGCCCCGTGCATGATGGACGGTGAGGAGGAGGACGTGCCGGCTGCGGCGTGGACGGCGCGAGCAGGGGAGGGGCGCGCATTTGGGGAGCCGCCGGCGGCGGACTTCGCGTGCGTGCGTGAGTGACTGGTCGTTGGTTTTGCGGCGAGGAGGTGGAGGATAAGGCGATTTGCATTGCGAGGGTGGAAAGCCGCGAAACTCCCTCTCTATTGGTCCAGAGAAAGGACTGGGACTTGGGCCGGGTTGGGCCACGGCCCTGTAGCACGCTAAGCCGCCGTCGGGCTCGGGCCGTGCCAGTCCGTCTTCTATTCCTTCAGGAACAGGCCTGAATTAGCTATAGAAAGCTACATTCCACAACCTGCACAGAAGCGATCAGAGTGGCGCAGCGGAAGCGTGGTGGGCCCATAACCCACAGGTCCCAAGATCGAAACTTGGCTCTGATAGTATATTTTACTTTTTTCCAGTTTTGAAAATTCCAACTGTTTTCTATTGAGCTAAACCTGTACTGTATATGTTTGTTCTTTTTTCTTTCACTCGTTTTTGCTCGCATTTTGTCGAACTTCATGCCGAGCTGATTATCTTTTCTTGCTTTCCTCAAGCATCACCGGGTCTGAATTTCAAAACCGGAAACTACTAATATATGGAGTGTTGTTCGGGGAGAGGAGGAGCAAAAACAGAGCCGATCTCAGCGAGCCAGCATTGACCATAGTTCCACCACAAGCATAGTCATTTCACCTTTTATTGACTGATCGGTTCGGTTTCGCGGATTGACATCGTTTGCTCCAGTTATTCAAGCTGATTCAAAAAGACTCAGATATATGTCAAAAAAGATCCTTATAAGCAAGCAAAAAGGAAAAAACATGTTCTTTGTCATAGAGCACTGTGTTCATGAGAAAGATCGGTAACATAAATCCAATCTCGTTTGCTACCTTGCCCGGTTTCAGCCAGTATGCCACTGAAGGACACTATCTGATTTTCAAGAGCAGATTTCTCTGAACCCCCTTGCTTCAGAAGGAAATGCGTCATTATTAATCAACTAAGCTTCCAGAGCGTTTTCCATGTTCTGCATACGTTACTCGCATAGTAAGACAGCCGTTGCACAATATTGGATTGCACCTCCAAACATGGAGGACCCCTACTCGCACAATATGCAGAAGTTTCTAGTACTGAACTAAAAGAAACTATTTCTACTTTTCTAGGACTGAATTAAAGAGGTTAACAAAGCAAATTTCTACAAGATACAAGCATTATCTGAACTCACATTTTCCCTGCACATATGCAAAAACATGTGCACTTATGCTAAGTGAAGGATACATAACAGCACTTGGGTTGCAAATATGTTGCTTTATTATACTACTATAAAGCAGAGGCAGACAACTGACAGTCCTTACCTGACACAGTTCGACAGTTTGACAATGGTCAGACTGAACCAAGCAGTCCAAGAGAGCTGAAGGCTTGAAGCAGTGGTCAAGTGAGCAGTCTATGTTATCTTGCAAAAACAGAGATCACCTCTTTCCATAGAGACCTCTATTGCCATAGCCAAAAAGGACTTCAATTTTCTCTCCATAGTACAGTCTGGGTTCTTCTCAACTATTGCTCTTGCCAGGCCAGAACAAAATTAGAATCAGCTTCATTCTTGCCATCACCGGTTTCGACCTGCTTATCTTTGCCATTTGAGTTTTGCCCGAGGTACAGTATTTACCATGGAATTATTATAAAAAGAAATGCACCAACAACAGAAAGCACAGAGAAAACACATCATATATAAAAATTAAGAAACCTCATTTGATGTCATGCACCTAGAATTCATACATGTGCATGACTAGTTCCAATACAGTGCACCTAGAATGCATACATGTGCGTGACTTGTTCCAGTACAATATCACTGGAATATCAATTGACACATTCATGATAAATCTCCAGATTATATCATATTACATATCTAGAGCAAACCAAGGACCACCAGTGTTGGTTCTAGTACAATACGAAAAACAGCATACCAATCTCAGTCCATGGCATGTACCTCGAATACATATCCTGAATAGTTCTAGTACAATAAACCTGGACGTTGATTTATACATTCATGGTAAATCTCAAAAGCATATACTGAATTACATGAGAGCAAACCAAGAACCAGTGACGGTCCTCTCATCTCAGCTTCTACCCATTAATTTTACCTCTCACGGTAGTCCAGGTAACAGCCACTTGCACATAAACCCAATAATACAGGCTGTCACAGAGCGAGTACCACGAAACTCTCCATCTCCTCTTGAACAAGAAGGTACAGAAGACCACCCAGAGACCCATCACATATCCAGAGCCCATGGCGAGGAAAAACGAAACCAAGTCGGCGCTTGCATCTCTGTGGTTTCTCCTGGAATTGGCTCGGGCTGTGACGAACAATTTACAGAGAGAGGAGGACCGCAGAGGCCAGGGTTGCCAATATAAATATATGCTGGGTCTTCAAGTGTTTGCAATTGATTTCCAGTTGGTATCTTTCCTCTCAGATTGTTGTAGGACAGAATCAGGCGACTCAATGACGTGAGAGCCGATAAGCTTGAAGGAATTTCACCAGACAAATTATTGTGCGATAGGTCGAGTGACTCCACTTGCATTAAGGCACCAACATTCTCAGGGATTTTTCCATTGAAATTGTTCCATGATAAGTTCAGGTTCTTCAATTCTATAAGAGTGCCGATTTCTTCAGGAATCTCTCCGGTAAGACTATTAAAAGATAAATCAAGATTTACCATATATATGATTTCTCCTGTATATAGTCTCTCTTGACCTTTTGTGAGTACAGTGACACTGTCCGCATAGTCAACTAGTTCATTCTCAGCAAGAACCCTTGTTCCACTAGTGAATTCATACTCAAGTTCACCAGAATTGTCCCTTTTTTGTATCATGCCTGTGCAGTTAACAATAGATCTTGGTATGCACCCTGATATATTGTTGTAGGCAAGGTCCAAATATTGAAGATTAACAAGCTTTGTAAGCTCGACTGGAATTTGACCATGAAACATATTGGATCTCAGTCGTAAGAATGACAAAGATGATAGCTTCTCCCCAATCCATGTTGGTAAAGTCCCGACAAATCGATTATGTCCGAGATCAAGAAAGATGAGTCGTGGGCATTTCTGGAGAAGTGAAGGAAATTCACCAGAGAGGTTGTTGTTTCTGAAGCTTAGGTTAATTATGCTCAGATCTGTCATGTTTATGCTTGACTCATTGACTAGGCAATTGGTAATTGACCCATTGAGGTTATTTCTTGATAGATCTAACAACCACAATAATCGCAACTTGCACAGAGAAGATGGAATGGCCCCAAAGATCATGTTGTCATATAGAACAAGTCTTTTAAGCCCTGGCGCTCCAAAGTCTAATGGTAGTGGCCCAACTACATTGTTCCGACTGAGATTAAGGTCGGTTAGATTGATGGGAAGTTTAGGTACTGGACCACCAAGCTGGTTAGAACTGAAATCCATTGTTATACCACTCATAAATTCCATTGTTGAAGGGAGCACTCCTTTAATCTGATTATTTCGGATATTAAGATACTCTACTGAGGAAGCTGCTATCCAAAACCAATGCGGCACCATGTCATTTATGTTTGCGCTTGATATATCAAGAGTCACTGCATTTGTTTGCCATCTAAGCCACGTTGGAAATTTAGGCCCTAGCTCGCAGGAACGGAGGTGAATATATTGCAGACTGAAAGGAGGAACCCATTTTGGACTCACTCTGATGGCTATGGAGTTGTCTGACAATGTCAATTCCTCTAACATAGCTAGACGTGATAAATGGCCTTCATGCATGACCCCGTCCAGGTTATTAGAGTTAAGCACCAAGGTTGTTAGCTGTGTGAGCTCTCCTATCCACACCGGCACATGACCATTGAGTTTGTTATCACTGAGATCCATCCGGCTCAGGTTTCTCAAGGGCTCTACTAGTGTAGTCGGCAGGCTTCCAGCCAAATTGTTGTCTGGTAGATACAACTCCAATAGTTTATTCTGTGAACAGCTGGGTAATCGATGGAATAACTCTGCTATACTCCCGTTGATATTGTTCATGAAAGAAACGAATCTCTCCAGATTACATAGGTTCTTTAAGTTGGATGGTATCATGCCCACAAGGTTGTTTGCTGCTAAATCAAGCTCCACAATGGAGGTCATATTACCTATCTCGTCCGGAAACGGTCCATAGAAATCATTGAACGAGATATCTAGATTCTTGAGGCCAGTTAAATCCCAAAACCAGTTGGGTGCGCTACGTTTATGAAGGTGGTTGCCTGAAAAGTCTAGTGTTTCAAGAGATGACAGATTTGGGAGCAGAAGAGAATCAGGGCTACTTCTAAGCTGGCAAAGGGGAAGGCGAAGAACTTTCAGAGTTGGAAGCATGTTCACCACGGGAAGCCAGTGAGCAATTGTACTGAGGTTCACTTCAGTCATATCTAGGTGCTCAAGGGAAGTTAACCGTGACAACCATGTGATATCAGTGGAGTATGTTCCATGATGGAAAGAATAATCATAACTCTCATAATATTCGGTTCTAAGATTTAAGTATCTTAAGTTGGAGAGATTACCGAGCTGCGGCGGTATCCTTCCAATGAACTGTGACCATGATAGGTCGAGATATCTCAACTTATGGAGAGAACCCATGAACTCCGGTATTTGTATCTTGTCGAAGCTGTTGCAACTGAGATCGAGATACCGCAGATGCTGTAAATCAAGCAATGAGGAGCTTATATTGCCTGCTAGCACCTGCGTCCTATCGCCGCTTTTGCAATAAGTGCCTTGCAGATCCAGCCTGACAACATGGCTGTTTCTGTTGCGGCAATAGACGCCCTTCCATCGGCAGCAGTCATGATCCTTCCATGACGAAAGGAGGTTGGCAGGGTCTGATAGACCTGCCCTGAAGGTGAGAAGGGCAGACCTCTCATTGGAGATACAGGTGGTGTTCGTATCGTTTGGATGCAGAAGAGATGTCTCTTCTGTAGTGCTCTTGGCTTGAGTGAACAAGAGGAAGGCTATGGCTATTTGGATGCAGGAGAGCTGAAGCATGTCCATGGGTGCTTTTGCCATGGATGTATGATTTTCTTCTTATTCCTCCTTCTGAGGGTTGGATATATGTTTTTCTTGGTGCAGGACACCCCATGTATGTGTGATATATATGTAATTCCAACTCCTGGTGCCACCTCGACCAGAAAAAAAGAGAACAATTCTTGGTGTCCTGACTGTTGAATTTTCAACGATTGTTAACTGCTTACAGTGACATCTGAGGCGAAATTTCTTGTGACTGATTGTCGTTTGTACACAGGAACATGACCTGTGGTACGTGTAAACGTTAACACCAGTCATTTGCATGATAAGGTCACTGGTCGCTATTCTGCTTTTGCCTTGTTCATGGGGTTCCCTCTGTTATACGGTTGGGAACCAGAGGTAGCAGACCGACCAGGTCTTCCTGAAGCTTGGAATTTAATTGCAGCCACTGGAGAGTGGAGTGGTGCCAGGGATTGACAGCAAGCGGCCTGAAGCTCGATATGCCGTTCTTCTAAAGCTATTTTTGACGTGCTCGATGGTCCAAGAACGTTACTCTACAAGATTCATGTTGGGTGTATTTTCACTCACCCACAACCCCCTTCCCCTCCCCTCTCGTCCTATCAATATCTAGATTAATTACATTATGCTTTGGTTAAAACTAATCTTCAATGTGAAGAAATATGTGAAGTAGCTGGAGTTCTGGACCATGAATATGTTGGGAATGAAAAATAGAAGCATAATGTTTAAGTTACCAGTAATCCCAAATGTAAATAGTCTAAGAATAGTACTATAATTTATATGCATAATAAATAATGTTCAGTATGTGCTTATAAATAAAATATAGTTAATGTCCAAAATAAGATGGATATGAAAGAAGTTCCAACATTGTCCCGTCCATCTGCTCGGGCAAGGGACGGAGGAAGGAGATGACCTGGCGATCTGGAGGCCGATGACGAGGACGGACGGAGACGACGTCCAGCGGGCTGGCGAGGTGGCTGGCGGCGATCCGGTGGAAGAACTCCCCCACGACCCCAGCGCCCCCTTCCCGCCGCCTCGGCCCTCCTCGCCGGCGCCGGCAACAAGGGAATGAATCCGCGTCTGTGAAGTGGGGACGGAGACCTGTACTTCTGTAACCTCCTGTGGACTGACGGCCCCTGCTTGTGCTTCTCTGCATTATTCGTTCTGAACTAGCAATATATCTTATCTTATCTGACAGAAAAACAGAAC
This sequence comes from Aegilops longissima, assembly GCA_021605205.1. Lineage (NCBI taxonomy): Eukaryota > Viridiplantae > Streptophyta > Magnoliopsida > Poales > Poaceae > Aegilops > Aegilops longissima. The sequence goes on from JAHIAM010005995.1 coordinate 25,162, forward strand.
ACCCTGTGTTCAGAAGATGATACTCACTCCGGTGACTCCACTTGCACTAAGCCGCCAATATTCTCAAGGATTTTTCCTGTTTCATGATAAGTTCAGGCTCTTCAATGCAACGAGAGTGCTCATTTCCTTACGAATCTCTCCAGTAAGATTATTACAGGATAAATCAAGATTCACCGTATATACGATTTCTCTTTTATATAATCTCTCTCGACCTTTCGTGGGTACTGTGAAGTTCCTAGCATAGTTAACTAGTTCATGGTCAATAAACCCAGAACTAAAAGTAGATGCAGACTGAAGATTGATTATCAGTGTAGTCTCTTGTTTGTGTCATAACTTTGCAATCAACAATAGATCTCGGTATGCTCCCTGATGTATTGTGGTAAGCAAGGTCCAAATATTGAAGATGAACAAGCTTCATAAGCTCGGCTGGAATGTGACCAAAAAATATATTGGATCTCAGTCGTAAGAATGACAAAAGACAATAGCTTATCCCCAATACGTTATCATGGTTATTTCTTGTTTCTTTGTTTGTTGTGTTAATAATATGTCAACAACTCTTGTGTATTATCAACCCTTCTAAGTTGCACCTAGATACATCTTGAAGCAAGCAATTGAACTCTTTTGTATAATTTCTTTGTGTCATTCCCAAATCCCCATTCCACAGCTGTCACAGATGCATGATCTACTAGCATAAATTCCACATCTAGTCAAAGAGACCCATCAAACACGTCAACATAATAATAATAATAAATAATAATGATAAATTCCACACCTAGTCAAATAAACCCATCAAGATCCGTGTTGCATTTTCTTTGGTAGCACACTAGTCACAACCTGCATACCTATGGTTAACTATTCATATGTGTTGACTGACCCAGTCAAGGACGCTTGATGGTCATTACTAAAATCTTTTTATTTCTTGTACGTTTGTGTGTCTTATGTCCACTTGAGATCCAAGCCCCATCTCAAATTTAAAGGGCTCGTTCTATAGGAATAGGAGGCGCATCTACCCTTTCCACCTTTGGTGTGTATGACTTGGTTAACAGAGGCTCCTTAAAATACAAAAAATAGTAAAACATACAAGCCCTTTGATCCATGTGTACAAATCAATGAAAAAATAAGGTATTTCTAGGGCACATCTAAATGACTCAATCAAAGTAGAAAGAAAAGGAAAAAGATAAAAGAAAATACGTGCATGAATCTTAGCTTAAAATCAATGACATAGGATTTAGATATGCAATACTTATAGCACATCTAGATGTGCTTTAGCAAAACTGTAAAAAAAAAATCATTCACTAACGTGGGTATCTTGATGACAACAAATACTCTTCTTCTAGGCTATATTGTCTACTCACCTCCTCTGCGCTCTTACCCGTATTCACTGCATAACAAGGCGCAACCATCTCATACATCTTAACATTTTCATTGGGTACTCGAAGGCTCTCAAGTGTCATCTCGACTTGCCTCATGGTCGGCCGGTGGTCTCCTTCCATCCTCACGCATGCCGCTGCCAACATAGCTACCTCTTCAACCTCCTTGCCCCCTTCCACCACAATCTGAGGATCTAGAACACAGACTAGATCGCCTGTTGCGAGCAAGGTAGTGAAATATGCGACAAGGCTTTCTTCCTCCGGCGATCGAAATGAGCATGGTTTTTTCCTGGTGAGCAGCTCCATGAGGAGAACACCAAAGCTGTAAACGTCGCTCTTCTCGGTAAGTCGTCCCGAATAGTAGTACATAGGGTCTAAGTACCCGAATGTCCCTTGGATGGCGGTTGCATTCCCTGTTTGATCGATCGGAATGCACCTTGAAGCTCCAAAGTCCGACACCCTTGCTACGAGATTGCCATCTAACAAAATGTTCTGAGACTTGATGTCCCTGTGGACTATAGGGATTGACACGGACGAGTGAAGGTACGCAAGAGCTCGCGCAGTCTCCGTTGCAATTCTCAGACGATCCGCCCATGGCAACGATGCTTCAGGCTCTTCAGCATGAAGATGATGGTAAAGAGTCCCATTGGGGATGAACTCGTACACTAGCAATGGTACCTCTGTCTCGAGGCAGCACCCAAAGAGCTTCACCACGTTCCGATGGTTGATCTGAGAGAGGATGGCTACCTCGTTGATGAACTCGTCGATCTCCCTCTGGATCGCGACCTTAGACTTCTTGATCGCCACAACATGCAGGTCTGACATGATCCCTTTGTACACCGTGCCATGCCCTCCCCCACCGATCTCACGTGCTTTGTCGAAATTGTTTGTGGCCTTCTCCAACTCCACCAAGGGGATGATCATCCTCTCCGCGATGTCCGCTTTTTGTGACACCAATTGCTGCAAGAGATACCCCCTGTTTTGCTTGAAGAACTTCTGCTTCAACATTTTTGCCCTCCGGCGCTTCATCTTCCTGGTCAAAAAGATGGCACCAAGCACCATGAGTAGAAGGCCAGCGCCGCTGCCCATTCCTATGCCCACACTTAAACCTGAAAAATATATGAGCGAAAACGTCTACTATCTTATTAGGAAATGGTGCAAGAAAATATCTGATGTGTGATGAAACAGAGCAAGAACTCTCTCTCTCTCTCTCTCTGATGTCGTGCTCGGTTGCTGACCTAGGGAAGATTTGACGCAGCCATCTTTGACATGGGGGTTGCCGCGGGCCTCAGGCGGGCACCGGCATATGTATCCACCGGCCGTGTTGGCGCACTCGCCGCCGGAGCAGCTGCCGGGCAGCGCGCACTCGTCGACGTCTTGGCATCCGTCGGCGAGGTACGGGTTGCCCTGGTACCCGTCTTGGCACCGGCACACGTAGCCGGTGCGGTAGTTGCCGGTGACGTTGTGGCATGAGCCGAGGCTGCTCCGGCACGCGCTCCTCGCCGCGTCCTCCGGGCAGCCCGACGTCCCCAGCGTGTCCTGCGGCTGCGGAAGCGGCCTGGACTCCACCGCCCACTCCAGCACCACGGGGATCGCCGTCCGGCTCGACGACTCCGCGAGCGACGTGTTGAGGAGCGCGGCGGAGACGCCCTCGAACCAGCCCCTCTCGGCGATGCGCACGGACGCCGGCAGCTCGCCGTCCTTCTCGTGGTTGGGGTCCACCCACTTGAACTCCACGCCGTAGGACGGGCGGCCGATGGGGATGGGCGTCTCGCAGCAGCCGATGCCGAGGCACTTGGCGACTTCCTCGAGCGAGCTGGTGGCGGCGCTCGACCAGCGGTCGTTGACGGCGCAGAAGGCGGAGCAGCCGACGATGACGTTGCCGGTCTCCCCGAGCAGAGTGGCCTGCACGTTGCACCCGGTGACCAGGAACTGGTTGCGCGTCTCCGACACCACGAACGGGCCGGCGCGGGCGCCGGCGAGGCCGCCCCACGTGCCGTTGCCCTCGGGGATCCCGTAGTAGGTGATGTTCACGGCGCCCGCGGTGTCCATGACGCGCACCGTGGAGTTGGCCAGCGAGATGTCCACGACCTCGAGGGTGCCGCTGCGGCCGCCGATGAGCAGCCGCTCTCGGCCGCGCGTCCGGTCGCAGGTGAGGCTGAAGCCCTGCCAGGAGCACCCTTCGCCGATGCCGAACGGGTAGGGCACGCTCACGCTGCCGCAGCTGGTCGGGCAGCTCGCCGGCGGCGGCCCCGCACCTCCTGCGACCTGAGCAGCCGCCGCCGAGATGCAGAGCTGGAACAGCAGAAAAATGAACGCCGCCACCGGAATCATCGTGATGATGCGTGCAAAACACTCGTACCGCCGCCGGTGACATGCAGCTGCGTGAGAGGCATATATGCTGTCGGTCGGTCCATGCATCCATGCAGCGAGTCAGCGCAGGTATTGGTATTCACGCGTGGACTGACCTTTTCAATATCACTGTTCATTTTTCCTTCCAACAGAAGCAATAATAGCATAGACCTTTTCAAGGCCGTGATTATTACTATTATTTTTTATTATCTTACCCAAGATGAAGCAAAAAATCTGAATTTTGAACCGACTATGTCTTTAAAAATACTGAAAATTAGTATAAGGCTATTCGTAGACTAGTTCAAGTGCATGGTATTATAAATGACTCTCCTTATTGTCTTGCATGACACATGCTAGTATCATAATATAATACTTAACCTTTTTTATTTAATTTTATGTGACCTCATCAAAATTATCTAGTTGGCATGCATGATACTAGTTATCATACTCTCATTACGGATAGTCTGGATGTTGTGCCAATTTATTTTCGCGAGACCTGGGGTAGAGTGTTTACCTTTTGTTGTTTCTATTTACTACAATATCATTACATATATTCAAATTGGATTAAAAAAATTACTAGTGTGTTTTCTTTTCTCAAAAAAAACCTACACAACATATGTTTTTATATTTTCAAGTATATCATAGTAAAAAAAAATAATGGCCAGCTTATATTGAAATTTGTATCCAAACAACGATTTTAAGGGGACCGGGGAGAGGGAGATTAAAACTACAACTAACTCCATTGATCCTATCCACTAAAAAAATCATTGGTTGTACATAAGATGTGTTATTAGGGTTAGACATCTCCAAAGCGGACCCCTAAATGGACACGGTATCTGTTAGCGGATGTGTCTGCAGACAGTTATACACGAGCCGGTCATCCGACAGTGCTCGTGTACATTTCAAACGGGATTTCAACAAACCAAGTGATTTTCATTTAAACCAGACCACATACATTACATGTTCATAAAATTTCATAAAATAAAAGAAGTTGAAAGTTAACCTAGTCTAAATGGGTCTATTTCTTGGACCTCTTTTTCTTTTGCTTAGGTTCAACCAAGGTAGTGGATAAACAGAAGGGGGAAATATACGGTGGGGGACACATTTCTTGTGATTGTGACAAAATGGATTGCTTGGCTTGTTCAGTTAAGTTCAACTTAAAACTTACATAAATTTGCAAAATAAACTAAACTCTTCCATTGAAGGTCTCTTTCTATGTCTAGTCTAGTTGAACGGTTTTGATTAAATGCATTAATTTTTTATTTCTCAAAATTAAATCAATATTCTTTTAAGGGTAGCTAAATAAAAAAATCAGGATACTTTCTTCGTGGAACAAGATATTGGGTCCTCGAGTAATCTTTTTTTTTTTGTTTCTTCATATGAGCGACAAAAGTGACAAATTGTATCATGTGCAAATTTTTAGTGGCATATTTGGAATAAAAAATCCAGTACCATTTGAATATACATGTAAATCGACAGTGGTACACATATAATTTGCTCTTGGTAAAGCTTTTGATTAATTATGTAAAAAAAGCTTTTGACTTATTAAAGCTAACTGAAAATAGGGGATTCCATAAAATTAGTACTCCCTTCATTTTTGTATATAAAGCAATAAACCTATATTACATGTACCAAGGTAAAAATGATTACCGGTTTAAACCAATGTTGAAAGCCAGCTTTCTTTCTCATTTGAGGTGTAAATTAGTGTGTATTTTTCTCTCCAACACAGAACAAGCCAACCCTCTCACTCCTTATGGGTTGTTTAATGCAACACATGCAAACCAATCTTCTCACTCCATCAATATCTACGTCGATTAGTGTTAGTAGCTTTATATAGATGCAGATAATAATTTTGATAATGGTCTTATATATAAAAAAATGGAGGGTGTACTTCCTCCAATCCATGTTAACTGACACACACTTAAGGGCTGTTTGGTTTCTAACAACACCTTGCCACACTTTACCACACCTTACCTTAGGCAAATTTGACCCAGTTAAGTGGGTGTTTGGTTCTTGCCACATCTAAGGCAAGATTTTGTTTGTGAGCAATAAGCCTCACATGTCAAAGACACAAAAAATGTGACAAGATTGCCAAAGTGTGGCTAAGAATTTGCATAACTCAAGTTAGACAAGCGTGGTAAAAATAATGTGACAATATGTGGCACAATCCAAACAGGCCATTAGTCTACGCTTGAAGAGTCACTGGGTCGCCGGCTCTGCCCACTCCTGCATGGTCGGTGGCCGGCGCCAGACGGTAGTGGGGGCGGAGGTGTGATGTCCCTAGCCAGAGCTAGAAAGATCACAGGAGGAACAAGGAGAAAAGTAGCAGTTGACCGAGAACGAAGGAGCTTGGGCAGCTCAATTTCATTCATTAATTCGATAGTGCTTGCCGGGAGGTTACAGGAGTACTTAAGCATTACCCTTACAGCTGGGCTCCACCGGGACTCACACACGCACGCTTACAGACACGTCATCGACCGATGGGCCTGCCCTGTCATACACCGCCTTGTCAGTAGGTGGGGGTGTGACAATTGCCCCTCCTTGAATGGTAGGTTGGTCCCAGATTGGTGCTGTTGGAAAACGATTCTTGAGGACATAGTAATCCTCCCAAGTTGCATACTCCACCGGTAGAGAAGACCACTGGACTAGAATTTGAGTGCTTGCTGCATTTCCTTTCTTAACCATACGCCTGTCCAGTATAGCTTCAGGTTGTGGTGCATTGGCTTGCCAAACATCAGGGGTTGGCATGGTAGTGAAAACTGGAGTGTACTTGGAAAGAAAAGGCTTCAACTGTGAGACATGAAACACTGGATGTATAGCACTGGATTCAGGTAACTCGAGCTTGTACGCCACCTCTCCTATCTTCCCCACGACCTTAAATGGTCCAAAGAATTTGAACGCCAGCTTGGGATAAGGACGATTAGCAACTGATGACTGAGAATATGGTTGCAGTTTCAGGAGAACATCATCACCCACAACAAAGGAGCGTTCAATGCGGTGCTGATCTGCATAAGTTTTCATCCTGTTTTGCGCCTTGACCAGATTGTCCTTAAGCAGTTGAGTGAACTTCTGGCGTTCAGCCACAACATCAAAAGCCGATGAAGAAGGATCCACATTCAAATTTGGTAATGCACCAAAATTTGGTTCCAACCCATATAATGCCTTGAAGGGGGAGCATTTGATGGAAGAATGATAGGAAGAATTATACCAGAATTCCGCCATGGGAAGCCATTGCCGCCATTTGCCCAGGGCGTCATGCACGGCACAACGGAGGTACTGCTCGAGGCATTGGTTCACCCTCTCTGTTTGGCCATCAGTGGCAGGATGATTTGCAGTGCTATAACTGAGCTTAGGGCCCACTGCAGTAAGCAAATTTCTCCAGAAGTTGCTTGTGAATATAGGATCCCGATCAGAAACAATTGTTTCCGAACTCCATGCAATTTGACAACTTGGTCGAGGAACAGTTTGGCCACGGAAGCTGCGGTGTAAGGGTGGCGTAGGGGTATAAAATGAGCATACTTGGTCAAGCGATCAACCACCACCAGTATCACATTCATACCATCAGACAATGGTAAGCCTTCCACAAAGTCCATGGTAATATCATTCCAAGGTTTGGTAGGAATAGGGAGTGGCTGTAGTTTACCGCTGGGTGTATATGCTCGTTCTTGGACTTCTGACAAGTTGGACATTGTTTGTGAAGTCCTCCACTGCCATCTTAAGCCCATGCCAAAAGAAAACCTTACGCAATCGCTGGTATGTAGCATGAATACCAGAATGTCCTCCCACCGGGCTGTCCTGTAAAGCACTTATCAATTTGGTCTGTAAGGCCAACTGATTGCCAATATAGAGGCGTCCATTGTAACGAATAAGCCCCTTATCCAAGGAATAACCTCTGGAATCCGGACTCTTCACTGCTAATTGAGCGAGTAAGTCCATTGCTTCCGGATCCGCCTCATAAGAATTGAGAATTTCTTGTGCCCAATCTGGTCTGCAAATGGACAAGGCATCGAGCTGGAGGAGACGAGCTACCCTTGACAAGGAATCTGCAGCATTATTCTCACTGCCCTTGCGATACTTAATTGTGAATTGCAACCCCAGGAGCTTAGACATTGCCTTCTTTTGGAGTTCGGTGGTGAGATGTTGATCGGTTAAGGAACAAAGGCTCTGGTGATCAGTCAAAATGGTGAAAGGCCCTCTCTGTAGATAACATCGCCACTTATCAATTGCCATGATCACTGCCATGAATTCCTTTTCATAGATTGACAACTTGCTATTCTTGACACCTAGTGCTTTGCTCATATAGGCCACCGGATGCCCCTGTTGAACCAATACCGCGCCAATGCCCGTGTCACAGGCGTCGGTCTCAACAACAAAAGGTAATTGGAAATTTGGAAGGGCTAATACAGGTGTACTTTCCATAGCCTGCTTCAGCATGTTAAAGGCCACCGTAGCTTGCTCAGACCAAACAAAGCCCTTTTTGGTGAGCAATTCAGTGAGTGGCTTGGCTATGATTCCATAATTCTTCACAAACTTCCTGTAGTAACCTGTTAAGCCCAAAAAACCTCTTAACTCTGTTACATTTGCAGGAAGAGGCCATTGTTGCATGACTGCAGTCTTGTCAGGTTCTGTGGCGACACCATGACCAGAGATTACATGACCCAAGTAGTCAATGCTGTCCATGGCAAAAGAACATTTTGTCAACTTAGCATACAATTTGTTTTCACGGAGAATACCAAGCACAAGCCTCAAATGCTTCAAGTGTGTCTCCAAGTCTGGGCTGTATACAAGTATATCATCAAGAAAGACAATGACAAACTTCCTGGTATACAAGGCAAAGATGGAGTTCATTAAACACTGAAAGGTGGCGGGTGCATTGGTCAGGCCGAACGGCATCACTCGAAACTGAAAATGACCGTGATGTGTTTTAAATGCTGTTTTTTCTTCATCCTCCTCATGCATGCGGATTTGATGATAGCCTGCACGTAAATCCAGTTTAGAGAACACTTTAGTGCCAGCCAACTCGTCCATCAATTCATCAGCAATAGGTAGTGAGAATTTATTTTTAATGGTGATATGATTTAGTGGCCTGTAGTCAACACGAAACCGCCAGGTGCCGTCCTTCTTTTTCACAAGTAATACCGGAGAGGCAAAAGGACTTAAACTTGGAGTGATCAGACCTGCATCCATCATTTCCTTGACTTGCCTTTCAATCTCGTCCTTTTGTAAGGGAGAATATCGGTAAGGCCTAGAATTGACAGGTTGAGCATTGTTTTGCAGTGTGATGGCATGATCAAAAGATCGGTGTGGTGGTAATGCCTTGGGCTCCTCGAAGACATCTTCAAATTCAGTTAGCAATTTCTGCACATCAGGAGCATTAGACCCTGTCACTTGGTCCGGCGGAGCAGGCTCAATCAGTGCCAATGCCCACACGTCGTTACCCACTAAAGATTTCCGAAGTTGGTCACTGTCCATGACTTGTAATTGTTGTTGTTGTTGTTCACTGAGAATACCCTGCAAATGCACTTCCTTGTCGCCATAAGGGAAGGAAATGTGTTTGTTACGCCAGTGACAAGTCATGGGGCTAAAACTGTCCAGCTAGTCCATCCCTAACACGGCATCATAAGCGCCCAAGTCAAGTATTCTCATGTCGTGAGAGAAAGTTGCTCCTTGGCACCACCAAGTGAGATTTGAAACAGCTGTAGTGGAGTAGATGCGTGACCCATCAGCAAGACCAACAGCAATTTTTTTGGCATCTTGGACCGGCAACTGTGCATACTGGACAAATGCTGAATTCACAAAACTTCCTGTACTGCCGGAATCAATAAGAATCAGCATAACCTTGTTGCGCACCAAAGCTCTCAACCTCATGGTATTCACCTCTTCAGTACCCGCCAAGGCTTGAACTGAGAGAACGCAGCAAGCTTGTTCTTCATCTGGTTCTTGCAACAGTTCCAAGGCATGACAAACATCGTCAGATAGACATTCTCCAAAATCTCCGACTTGTATAGTTAACAGCTGAGCTGGTTGCTTGCACTTATGCTCTTTACTATATTTATCCCCACAGCGGAAACAAAGGCCATTGGCTTTGCGGAAATCACGCAACTGACGCTCACGAGAAAAATCATCTCCTGGCCGGCGAGTTTCTGCTGCTCGGACCACCGCCCCAGCAGCATTAGGGGCTGCAGCAGGATGATGTCTGATGGTAGTTGCAGGTCGCATCCGAGGGCGTTGATGCTCTCCCCCAATCTCCTGCTCTTCTTCCTGGATACGTGCTAAGGATGCAGCCCTGGTCACGCTTGCTGGGTGTTGCAGACGGACGGCAGCTCGCAGCTCATCACGTAATCCATGAACAAAATGAGAGACAAACCACTTGGAGTTCAGGGAAGTATCAGTGGAGAGCAAATGATACATACAAGCATCAAAGGATCGCTTGTACTCCGTCACAGTTCCTGTTTGACGAAGCTGCAATAAAATTGACATCTGCCCATCATAATCATCAGTGCCAAACTCTGCCACTAGCGCAGCAATGAAGGCATCCCAAATAACCTGACCATGTGTGCGTTTGTAAGCTTGCAACCAAAGAGCAGCATGATCCTCAAAGTACAGTGTGGCAGTGCTAATCCAGTGACGACCAGGAACATTATACATGTCAAAGTATGTGTAGCAATTATCAATCCAGAGTAATGGAAACTGCCCTTTGAAGACCGGAAATGCATGTCTGGGAGGCTTGAGTTGAAATCCATTACGGCGGTCGTCGCGGTGCTCGTGGCAGTCGTGGTCGTCGCCACGGACTCGGCGGCGCTCATAGTAGTCGCCGGCGTCGCGACGGCGCTCGTAGTAGTCGCCGGCGTCGCGGCGGCGCTCGTAGTAGTCGTCGGTGTCGCGGCGGCTCTCGTAGTAGTCGCCGGCGTCGTGGCGGCCCTCGCGTCGCCCGCGTGGAAGCTCCTCACCGCGAGGTCCGTGCGGTAGGTTGCTCTCCTTGTCGGCGTGCCCCTGGCGGTGATCCTCGGGTTCGTCCTCGTCGGGTAGCGGCACGCGCAGGGGGGCGCCGTTGCCTCCGAGCTGGGGGCCGCCGTTGCCTCCAAGCCGGGGGCCGCCGCCGATCTGATTTTGGGCGGGGTCGTGGGAAGGAGCAGCCGGAGAGCGCGCTCGCTTGACCTCATCCAGATCCGCGTGCAACTCACGGAGCTCGGCCGTCACCGGAGCCAGCTTATCCTCGAGTGCTTTGGTGAAGAATTCCTGCAGGGATTGCTGCATCGTCTCCATCCCTAGCAATACGAATCGGGTCTGGGCGTTTGGGGTTGGTGGGGGACGCGGCGCCGTTGTGTGGAGTGGAACGAACTGAGTCTGATACCAATTATGATGTCCCTAGCCAGAGCTAGAAAGATCACAGGAGGAACAAGGGGAAAAGTAGCAGTTGACCGAGAACGAAGGAGCTTGAGCAGCTCAATTTCATTCATTAATTTGATAGTGCTTGCCGGGAGGTTACAGGAGTACTTAAGCATTACCCTTACAGCTGGGCTCCATCGGGACTCACACACGCACGCTTACAGACACGTCATCGATCGATGGGCCTGCCCTGTCATACACCGCCTTGTCAGTAGGTGGGGGTGTGACAGGAGGACCCAAGGCGGCGGTCAAGCCCGCAGCCCGGTATGGGTGCGGCGGAGGAGGATGGCAGCGCTGGAGCGGGTCGGCGTCGCGCGCGAGGGAGTTCGTCCAGCGGGTCGCCGCCGGCCCGCTCGACGGCGTCTTCCGACATCGTCACCGGCGCCATCGTCCTCGAGGTCACAAGGTCATCTCCGTCCTCCACCAATCCATTCCTTTGTTGGCAAGAGCCTCGCTCTCCCGCCTTGTTTCCGGCGAACGCACACACGCACGCAAGCTGCCCGAGCAAATGGCCATAAAAAAAACAGAGGAGCAGCAGAGCAGCACCAGGTTAGTTCTCCAGGCAGCCAACACCCATCGTTTTTCTTCTCAGTTCACAACGGATGCAAACTTTGCTTTCGGTAAATTACATAAATTTACACAATTGGTCTAAAACTGATGGGCAGTCTGATTGCCTTGAGTTAGTGCAAATACTGAAATCTGGAGCCCTCACTCGGCGATACTAGCTGATTGCTTTCTGTTAGCGCATAACATTCCGGGGTTCAACTTCAAACACTGTCCAAGAGAAGCCCATTTTCTTGCTAGGAGATGCTATGATTCTAAAATTTGTGAGGACTGGGTATATGTAATGCCTGCTTTTCTTTTACCTCTTTGTACTCCATGATGTTACTTTACCCCAAATTGAATAAATTGCCATGAGGCGTTCCCATCAAAAATAAAATAAAATACACAGATGGATGGGGATTCATCATTTACCCACACAGACAGATGGGGATTGGCTTCGCCAGACGTCCCAAGGTTGGAACTTCTTTCTGGTCAAACTTAATTTGGACCTTTTAAGCTCAGCGATTCATCATTTACTCTATATATACAAACACATCCCAAATATTATGGAATTCTTAGCATATCTACACTTTGGATTACTTATAACAAAAACATTTATACTTATTTTGTTCCATTCCGAACAGATTCATGATCCTTGGGTTGTGCTTGGGCCCTCAAAGTCAAGTAGTTGTGGAGAAACTGCACCCGGCCAGCTTCACATTGCTGACCAGTGGCTTTGAATTCCAAGCCCCATAGTCCTTGTTGGTGTGCCACCTGAGCTGACATCAAAGGCTGGAAGGTAATGAGGTCGAGGAGAAACTACCAAGGAAAGTTAAATACGGCGTCTGTTCTTTACTCTATGAACAAAATGTGTGGAGTAGCTACAACGATGTAAAATCTGGCTGTGAGATCCATATATTACCCTGATCTCTTCTTTGGAATATTTATCTCCCTTTGCTCCCTTGGTTTGTTTCAGTACCGATGATACGGATCCCAGCACTACACAGCCTGAAGGATCTCAGCAACCTGTTGCTGAAAACCCCGCCATTTCGTCCTGCTGGAAAAGGAAAACTGAAGGCGGTACCTTCCTTGAAGATGTGAGGGGGCGCATCGACGAGTTCATCCAAGCTTCCATGGACGAGCGCAAGGCCTGCTTCAAGAAGACTCTTCAGAAGGTATCATCTGTGCTAGCACTGAAATTCCAAACTTCTGTCCTTCTGCCTTCTTAGTTGATGAGTTCATGATCAAGTCACTTTGTTTTCTGTTGCTCAGATGTTTGGGATATGAAACGTTGTTGTGGAGCGGTTCGCCGCAGCAAAAGGAAGCTGAAGTTTAAAGCACTTTGCCTCTTTAGACGAGTGTGCACCAGTAGAAGTTGTTGGGATATCCTCCTCATGTGGGCTGTGAGGAGATGACCATTTGAGGCCTTTTAGGCAGCCCAAAGAGGTGCATAAGCCCACTACCCATTAGGGTTATGACCTAGGGTCATTTTGGACTTTGCACATGTGTGGATGGGGATGTTTTACCCTCCTTCCAGCAGCCACCACCAGGTGTGACGAAAATCAGTTCATCCTCCAAGAGAGAAGAAGAGAGAAAACCAAGAAAGCAAGGGAAGAAGAGGAAGATTGAAGGAAGAAGCAAAGGGAGCTCCTCCCCAAGGTTGTGATGGTCCAGATCCACTACCTTGCCTCCTTCAAGCTTCGGTTCCACCATCTTCGGTGAGATTGTTTCAATCCCTAGTTCTTGAGCCCCAAATCCTGTTACGTTCATCCAAGATTCAGAAATCTTGATGTATGAGATCCTCTAGTGCTGTCTAGAGAAAAACTTGTTGTATCCCACATTTGATAATAGTGGAAGAGGATTTGGGTGGCTTGCCCGTGGTTTTCCCCTCAAGTTGGGGGTTTTCCACGTAAAAATCTGGTGTCTCTTTGTTGATGCTTGATGCTGTCGGAAAACTTACTCCTACCATAAGACACTAGGGTGAGGAGTGTCTTGCCCTTTGAGTAACATTTTCGCCTCCATATATCTTTGTTGCATATGTTTCCTTCGTGCTAAGCAACGATCCTTGAATTAGTACAGGATGTGGTGCTGAGATTACTTGTTTCTGCTGCAGGTTTTAGTTAACCACAAGTGTATTTGTGTGCTAATTCCCAACAGAGTGGTATCGAGCCTTGGTTGCTTAGAAGGTTGCAAATCCAGTTGCTTGATTGTTCTTTGGAAGTGCTGCTCACAATGGCTTTGGAAGAAAGCTCTACTACAAGTGGCATGATAAAACTTGATTCTTCCAATTACTCATTATGGAAGCCCATGATGGAAGACATCCTTTATTGCAAGGATTTGTATGAGCCAATTGTGAAAGACAAGATACCCACAGTGTCACGGAAGAAGAATGGAGAGTGTTGCACGAGAAAGGCGGTAGGTATGATTCGGTTGTACATCAACCACAATATTTTTCACCATGTTGCAAATGACACAAATGCATATGAGATGTGGCGAAGTTGGAGTCCATGTATGAGAGGAAGACATCAATGAACAAGGCCTCGGTGATCAAAAGACTTGCAAAGCTTGAGTACCGAGATGGCACAAGTGTGATTGAGCACTTAAATGTCTTCCAATGCCATATAAATCAACTTTCAGCCATGAAGATCAACTTTGAGGTTGAGGTGCAAGCATTGTTGCTCTTGAGTTCCATGCACGATAGTTGGAACACGCTTGTTGTGTCACTTAGCAATTCAGCTCCGGATGGGAAGCTGACTTTGGAGATGGTGAAGAACAGTATGATGAATGAAGAAGCCAGAAAGAAGGAAAAGGGTGATGCCTCTTCTTCTGATGCGTATGTGGCTGAAACCCATGGGAAGAATGAGAACCGTGGACGCAGCAATACAAGATTTCAGCAAGGCAAAAGCAAACCCAGGGGGAGATCAAAGTCAAAACAGAGAAAAGATATTACTTGCTTTCATTGTGGCAATCCGGGACACATAAAGAGCGAGTGCAGGAAGTACAAAAGAGAGCTTGCAGAGGAGAAACTCACAAAGAAAACCGAGCAAAAGGCTGAGAGCAGTTCAGCCATGACTGCAACAGATGAGGACTATCTAGTCATTGAAGATGAAGATTGCTATAGTGTTGTTCGTGATGATGCCATGAGTTGGGTTGTGGATTCAGGTGCATCCTTCCACATCACATCACACAAGGAGTATTTCACATCTTACACTAGTGGTGTTACTGGCCAAGTGATGATGGGAAATAGTGGTTCATCAGCAATTGTTGGCAAGGGCTCTATATGCACTGAAACAAACACACAGTTGCGATTGGTGCTCGATGATGTGAGGCATGTTCCCGACATAAGGCTGAATTTGTTGTCAGTGGGCAAGCTTGATGATATCAAACATCCTAGTTATTTTGGTGAAGGAAAGTGGAAGCTCACCAAAGGCTCCTTGATTGTGGCTCGAGGAAGTAAGCAAGGTAATCTCTATGTGACTAAAACCAAGTTGTGCAATGAGGTGTTGAATGTTTTTGAAAAAGACACTTGGTTGAATTGTGGCACAAGAGGCTTGGGCATATGAGTGAGAAGGGCATGCATGCTCTTGCTCGCATGGAGTACCTCCCGAGTTGAAAGGTATATCCTTGAAACCACGTGCACATTGTTTTTTGGCAAACAACACAGGGCTGCATTTCATACCTCCTCCACATTGTGCACTGCGACGTTTGCTCCATGATTGAAAAATCTCATGGTGGAGCATTATACTTTTGACTTTTATTGATGACCATTCCGAAAGGTTTTATGTATCTTTGAAACACAAATACAGACGTTTGAAGCCTTCAAGGAGTTCCATGCCAAAGTTGAAAGAGAAGCTGGCAGGAAATTGAAGTGCGTGAGATCGGACAATGGTGGTGAATCTGAGGTCCCTTTGAAAGGTATTGTAGAAAGTTTGGCATCGGGCTTGAGAAGAGTCCACCAAAGACACCCCACTCAATGGTCTTGCAGAGAGAATGAGCAGGACACTCACAGAGAGGGTCACAGCTATGCTCTCTCATGCTCATTTACCTAATTCATTTTGGGTGAAGCATTGATGAATGCTATGTATGTTGTTAACCTATCTCCCTCGGTTCCTCTTGCGGTGATATTCCTCGAGAGTTTGGTGGGGAAGGAGGTATCATACAAGCACTTGAAGGTCTTTGGTTGCGGGGCATTTTACATGTTCCAAGGGACTAGAGATCCAAGCTTGATAGCAAGACAAAGCGGTGCATCTACTTCACCAACCAAGTGAAGAGTTTGGCTATAGGTTGTGGGATCCACCAATAGAAAGATTGTGAGAAGCGAGAGATGTGGTGTTCATTGAAGATGAAACAATAAAAGATATTGGGAAACCGGAGAAGCCAATGACCAGCACACCTCAAAGTTGATATGGATCCAATCTGTCCTCCTCTCATTCATGACAATCATGGGGAGATGATGACACCGAAGGCGATGGAGATGCAAGCCGATCAAGGCGTTACAAGTCAAAGTGGCGAGCAGCCATCAAGTGATGATGATGATGAAGTTGGTAATGATGATGCCAACAAAATCCACGATTCACCACCGGTCTGTGACAAAGAAGAAGTGAAAGAGGTCGCATTCCTTCTTCTAAGTATCCACCACATCAATATGTGTTGATGACAGATCTGGTGAGCCCTCATGTTATGAGGAGGCAATGTCGATGAGAACAAGGAAGAATGGTCGGAAGCCATGCAGGATGAGATGAATTCCTGTATGAGAATGATACCTTTGAGTTGGTGAAGCGCCAAAGGGCAAGAAAGCACTCAAGAACAAGTGGGTGTCTGAGTGAAGATGAAGAAAACACTTCACATCCAAGGTACAAGGCCAGATTGGTTGTGAAAGGATTGATCGGAAAAAGGGCATTGATTATAGTGAGATATTCTCTCCGATTGGTCAAGATGTCTTGATCCGAGTTGTGCTTGGCATGGCTGCCACCATGGACTTGGAAATTGAACAACTTGATGTGAAGACAGCTTTCTTGCATGGTGACCTAGAGGAGGAGATATACATGGAGCAGCCGGAGGATTCATGGTTGCGGCAAGGAGCACTTAGTTTGCAAATTGAAGAAGAGTTTGTATGGCTTGAAGCAAGCTCCTCGGCGATGGTACAAGAAGTTTCAGTCTTTTATGGTGGGCTTGGTTACCATAAAGCACAACTGACCATTGTGTCTTTATGAAGAGGTACCCGAGGGTGACTTCATTATTCTCTTGTTGTATGTTGATGATATGCTGATTGTTGGAAATGGCACAAAGAGGATTGCTCTCCTCAAGAAGGCATTGAGTAAATCATTTGCCATGAAGGATTTAGGACCAGCTAAGCAAATACTTGGCATGAAGATCTCCCATGATAGATCAAAGAAGCTGCTTTGGCTCTCACAAGAAAGATACATTGAGAAGGTACTTGAAAGGTTCAATATGAAAGATGCAAAATCTGTTATCTCTCCGCTTGCAGGCCATCACAAACTGAATTCAAAACAATGTCCTACAAGCAAGAAGGAGAAAGAATAAATGACGAAAGTACCTTACCAATCTGTTGTGGGCAGTTTGATGTATGTCATGGTATGCACTAGGCCTGACATTGCCTATGCGGTTGGAGTTGTTAGCCGGTTCATGACAAATTCAGGTAAAGCTCACTGGGAAGCAGTGAAGTGGATTCTTAGGTATCTCAAGGGTACTTCTACATCTTGTCTATGCTTTGGAAATGGTGATCCTGTATTGCAGGGCTATACAGATGCAGATTATGCAGGTGACAAGGAGGTTTTGTGGATGAAGAACTTCTTGCAAGAGCTCGGCATGAAGCAAGAGAAGTATGTTTTGTTTTGTGACAGTCAGAGTGCTATTCATCTTGCCAAGAATTCAAGCTATCACTCTCGAACCAAGCACATTGATGTGAGGTACCATTGGATTCGAGATGTTGTGAGTTTCAAGTTGCTGAAACTTGAGAAAATCCATACCTACGACAATGGTTTGGATATGATAATGGTTTGGATATGATGACCAAGATATTACCAAATGAGAAGCTACAAGCATGTTGCAAGGTTGCGGGCATGGCGGTGCCCCCCTCATGAGTCGGAGGGGGAGATTTGTTGGGATATCCTCCTCATGTGGGCTGTGAGGAGATGACCATTTGAGGCCTTTTAGGCAGCCCAAAGAGGTGCATAAGCCCACTACCCATTAGGGTTATGACCTAGGGTCATTTTGGACTTTGCACATGTGTGGATGGGGATGCTTTACCCTCCTTCCAGTAGCCACCACCAGGTGTGACGAAAATCAGTTCATCCTCTAAGAGAGAAGAAGAGAGAAAACCAAGAGAGCAAGGGAAGAAGAGGAAGATTGAAGGAAGAAGCAAAGGAAGCTCCTCCCCAAGGTTGTGATGGTCCAGATCCACTACCTTGCCTCCTTCAAGCTTCGGTTCCACCATCTTTGGTGAGATTGTTCCAATCCCTAGTTCTTGAGCCCCAAATCCTGTTGTGTTCATCCAAGATTCAGAAATCTTGATGTATGAGATCCTCTAGTGTTGTCTAGAGAAGAACTTGTTGTATCCCACATTTGATAATAGTGGAAGAGGATTTGGGTGGCTTCGGCCCATGGTTTTTCCCCTCAAGTTGGGGGGTTTTCCACGTAAAAATCTGGTGTCTCTTTGTTGATGCTTGATGCTGTCAGGAAAACTTACTCTTACCATAAGACACTAGGCTGAGAAGTGTCTTGCCTGCTGAGTAACATTTTCTGCCTCCATATATGCTGCAGCATATGTTTCCTTCCGTGCTAAGCAACGATCCTTGAATTAGTACAGGATGTGATGCTGAGATTACTTGTTTCCGCTGCAGTTTCCAGTTAACCACAAGTGTATTTATGTGCTAATTCCCAACAGAACTATCAATACGCTTCTTGTATCCGGACTTTTTTTTCAACCGTTGTTATACATTTCGTGTAAGAAGGCTTGGAGTACAACATGAGGCTGGATAAGAGCATCTTCAACTGAGCAAAAAAATTGATGACCAAAAGCTAGTTTTAGGTATGAAGAGAAGGTTTTTGGTCTCCATAAAACTGTCTATTTTCCACCGGACAAAAGACTGATGATCATTTTTTAAGCAAATGAAACATAAAAATAACACATAGTTCATTGCATAAATTTGAACTCTATATAGTATGAAATGCTCTACATTAAATATTAAAAAAAAATTAACAGTAGCTCTAGCCAAAGTTTTAAATAGCCCCGCTAAAGCGGTTTGAGAAGGGGTGCCGTAAAGTTATGAAATAGCTGGCTATAGCCTCGTTATAACTGATGGCATAGCCCGCTATTTAAAACCATGACCCTAGCAATATATCGTGATAAAATAGAACTATCCCTAGTCCGAATAGGGATGCTAGAGGTAATCGTCGTCGAAGTTCTTGTCGGAGGAGATGTTCATCACCCTTGCGTCGGAAGTACCGGGCTCGTGTGGCCATTGCTGGTACACCTGCCACGGCATCTCCTCCTCGTTGGAGAGCTCGGCCTCGAACTCGTCGAACATCTCATCGATCTTGGTGTCCCTGCGGGCGGTCTGCTCATGCTCATACTCCTTGCACACGTTCTCCTCCCATAAAATGTGGTTCTCGCCGAGCAGCCACGCATCATCGTTGTAGACTAACAGGCCCAAAAGGCCGAAACATACCTGAAGGCTGAAAAGCAAAGCCTAGAGCCAGGCATGCCGGGCCAATCCTCAAAGCCACACCTTCGGGCCGGCACGGCACGGTCCTTTTATAAAGGGTAGACACGGGCCGTGTAGTGGCAGGCCCTTTTAAAGCCAGGCCGGCCCATGTGGACAAGTTGTCACACGCAAGCATCCCCCCACTCTCGTCTCCTCTCCTTTTGCTAGGGGTTCCCAGTCCCACATCCCACCAGCTCCGTCACAAGCCGCCGGCCGCCGGTCGCCGCTACCCCGCCCCCCCATCGTCGCCGCCACCTCGCGCCCCCCGCAGTGCACGCATCTTCCGCCGGAAGTTATCGCCCTCCCTCTGCCGCCGGACGCCGCCCCCCTCCCCCGTTGTGCAGAGCATCCAGCCGAGACGCCCTCCTCGACGACGACCCGAATCTGCCTCTTCTCCAACGCCGGCCGCCGCGGATCTGCATCTGCCTCGTCGCCGGACTGTGAGCTCCTCTTCTACTCTCGTGCGTGTGCTAGCTGCTGCCGCTTGAGCTACTGGTGTTGTGCTGCTGCTTGTGCTATCGTTCTGTTGTGCCATGGATGGGTGGTTGTGCTGATGCTAGTGTCTGCTGTTCTCGGAAATCTGTAAATTTTTCAATTGAAGCATGTGTAGAGCGTATGTTGGGCGTCTGCTGGTCATTGCTGTGCGAATTTGTCAACTGGAGCATGTGTGCACGGTGGGCATTTCACCTTCCAATTGATATGTGTGGAGAGAGTGTGCATTGCTATGTCGTCTGTCGATAGAACGCGATGCAACTTTTATCTTTTGATTGATACGCTAGTACATTGTACACATCACACGAGTGATACAAGTATCATGTCTTGATATGAGTATCATGCCTCAATAGTCAATACAGCAGTCTGGCACATAGGTGAGAAGTACATATGCAGGAAAAGAAATGCATCTGTAGCTGGTTAATATCCCAGGTGTTTACTAAATGCAAGTAGCAGCACTGATGCGAATGCGATGTGCCGCGCTTCCTAAATCCCGGGTGTTGGTTGGTATCTCTTATGTTTCGACATGCCTGACTCATCAAAGTATGCTTTGTAGCTGTGAAAGTGCTCGGTTTATGGTTACTTGGTTCTTTGATTTTTCTTGCTTATGATGACTTATTTTATGGATGAAACTATTTTCTTTCTGCTCCAGGCTGTTTTTGGTAAATCGAACGAATTGGTGCAATATCAGGTCATGGAGGGGAGCAAGTACATGCAAGAGTCACACACTGAACCTGTTGTTAAAGTACCCAGAGAGCCTGCCATCATTATCAATGGTGTCCCAGACTTGCCTCCTGAATTCGCATCTGGTTCGCAACTTGCAGTAAGAGATGCTCCGCGATCTCGAGTCGATCATCGCTTTGGTGAATGGCTAGAAGGGCGGAAAGTGAGAAAGCGGTTTGGAGACATATACTATGTAGGGAAAGTTGTCAAGTATGACAGTCTAAGAAATTGGTACACCGTTGTCTATGTAGATGGAGACCAGGAAGATCTTGAGTGGCACGAACTGGAGGAGATCCTGCTACCGTTGGACATAACCATTCCGCTCAAAACACTTGTGATGGACAAATTCAAACATCAGAATGCTGTTCCCGACTACAGAACTAAGGTGGCTAGACCAAGAACTAATGTTGCTATCAATCAGATGGTGGTTAGAGCAGTAGATGGCCAACAGTCAAACAACCTACCACTCCCAGGGTTGGTTCAGGCGTCGGCATCAGCAGGAGAAAATGCTCTAGTATGTCTGAAACCTAGTGATCAACCTAAGAAAAGGGGCAGGCCTCGAAAGGATAGGAGTACATCAGGTGATATTCAACCTGTGCCCAAAACAAAAGGTGATATTCAACCTAAAAAAAGAGGCAGACCTCCAAAAGAACCTGGAGAGAAGAGTATTGATAGGCGCAAGTTAGAGACTGTCAGGGCAGAAAAACTGAAGAGAGAAAGCATGCTTCTGCAAGGGGCACCACCTGGAAGTCAGTAATTCTAATAATCAATATCGTTGTTCCAATATAGTACTGTACGTCCTAGATACATCCGTTTGAGCCTCAATTAATTCCGGACGGAGAGAGTAGTAGATATCTCTAAATATTCCAGTCTATGTATGCTTGCGACACTAGCTTTTCAATGAATTTTGTACAAACTAAGCTTGTAAAGCTAGATTCCAGATTTACTATGTGTGCGCTATCATATTAATTTCTGTATATCTGCAAACTGTTTAGAAAGAATTCTGGTATGGCGGTCTTAGAAGTTATCCTTACCATACGTACAAGCTGTGGTTGACTGCTTAATGAATTCTTTTGAAACATCCTTGAGCTAGTTGTTTCGTTGGTGTTGGAGATCCTCAATGGAAAACACATTCATGTACATACTAATATTGCACTGCACAGTATAAGTTGGTCAAGACAAGATGTTTAGCGAATTTAGTCGCCTATACTGAGTGTTCTTGTGAAGTGAGAGAACACTTTTCCCCAGTTATGTCTTGCAAAATGTCTCTGAAATTTACCTGACAAAGGAAACAGAACACCATGGCATACAATTTCTCTACTGTCTGAATGATTCCTTTTCAACCCTTCCATACTTACCTGACAGGAAAACATTGTTCCTGGTATGAGTTCAGAGAATTAAACTACAGGAAAACAATACTCAAGGAGCTCGGCTGACATGAGTTCAGAGAAGAAGACAAAAAAATATAGGACAAAACAATGTTTGGTTCAAGATATTCAAGAGGATGTGCAGCCAAAATGAATGTGGTCTGGTCAGGAATCAATGGACAGATCGAGCACGCGGCCTTGCCGAGAGAGAAGACAAAAGAGGGGTCGTAGGACGGCCATAAATCTGACGGTTCGTTGAGAATTGCCCTCAATTGTACAAGTGGGTGCAGGCTCACGACACTAGGCTTGCTACGGTATAGTGACCAGCAACATGTCATATGTGTACAATGGCGTTCTTAAAGGTGTAAGGAGCCCTCCAATCATAACGATGGTCAACGAAACTTGTAACCGGACTCTGACATACTTTGCAGACAGAGTCCAGGTTGCAATGAACAAGCCATGGTCTGAAAAGATGAAAAGATATACGGACGAGAATTCAAAGAATCTCAAAGCCATGATTGTAGTCAAATGGACGCACTTAGGAATAAGTGGCAAGTCAACGTGCGAGCCAAGTTTGTAAAAGGTCACCACAGAGGATAAAAAAAGCAAGTTGTCACTCTCGGCCAAACAATGTGTGAGTGCACTTGCGACAAGCCCAGGCTTTTGGGCTACCCGTGTAGTCATGCCCCCAGGCAGTTGCAGATCAGAACATCAACATCAAACCATACATATCTCTTTACTTCAAAACTTACAATATGTTCCAACACCTAAAGCGGTGAGTTCTGGGCCTGGGGCATTGATCAACACTATAGAGAATTGTGGCTAGGAATAAACAAATGGGTTCTGGACCAAACGTTGATGTGAATGGCCAAGGGACGATGTCCGTCTTGGCATCATCGCAACGCATGAACCATAGCCGGTAAGGCAGTGGCGGAGCTGCCTAGGGGCAAAAGTGTGCTATGGCCCGCCCAATCCAAACAGAAAATAGTGCAGTGTTAGGGTAAACTAGGTCACGAGGGCAAAATTTATGTAATCTCTTTTATCTTGGCCGGCACTGGCCCGCCCAACTATTCCTAGCTAGCTCTACCACTGCAGTCAGAAGAACCAAGGCAGTGTCGCATTGGCAAAGCACCTACGGTGGGAATGCCCATACCGAAGCAACAACCCCGCATGATATAATTTTATTTATACTCATGAGGTTAACTTTTATTTGTACTTGTGATATTTAGGTTTATTTGTACTCGAGATGTTAAGTTTTATTTAAACTCGGGATGTTTAGGTTTATTTCTACTTCTCATGTTTAATTTTATTTGAACTCGCGATGTTAACTTTTTGTTTGTATAAGTGATGTTAAGTTTTATTTCTACTCGTGAGGTTAAATTTTATTTCTAGTGACTATGTGTGTACGGGTTATATGAGCAAAGTGCCAAACCTTTTGCAGGGGCAGCACAATGCCGGCCACCGTTGCCACATTTGGTTCAACCATCATGAAAAAATCCTCCTCGGACCTTCAAGATTCGAACCATAAAGAACAAATGGATATCAAGCCTTGTTTCATTCCCCACCTTCAGGCTCATGGATTACTTTCTTTTGCTAAGCTCGCATCTCATGATCACCTATTCATGTTAGACTCGTCTCTTTTGGCAGCTCTCATTGACCGGTGGAGACCTGAGGCCCATACCTTTCACTTTCGTTGGGGAGCTTGTGCCTACCCTGAAAGATGGGTCTATGATCACGGTCTGTCAATTAGTGGTGAGCCGTTAGCCAACGTGCTTAGCGTCTTGGCGACACGATGTCTCACTCCATCTTGGGGTAACAATGCCTGAATCAAATCGTTCTGGAGGGCACCGGGTGTCCCATTCAATTTGCTTCGTGGCTCGTTTAAAAGACGTACCAGCACAGATCATGAGACCTTGAAGAGACACTGTTTGTGTATTTGTTGCTCCTCTTCGGCATGAAGTTCCCTTCATCTCACACGGTGACATAGTTATCCCCGGCCTCATTAAGATTGCCGAGAAGATACTTGAAAAAACTTTACCTGAGAACCCCATAAACAACTTTGGTTCTGCTATGCTCTGTCATACCTAAAGGGGGTTGTGTGATGCCACCTGAAAAACAAGTGATAAGAAAGCTACTCCCTCCGTTTCAGTTTACAAGTCCTACATGTATACCTAGGTTGCCAATTTTATCACCTAATATAAACTATAAAACACAAAAATTATACATTTTGAAAATAGAACATCTGAAGTTTGTATTGGTATATTTTTTTGTAATAT
Source organism: Aegilops longissima (assembly GCA_021605205.1). Taxonomy (NCBI): domain Eukaryota; kingdom Viridiplantae; phylum Streptophyta; class Magnoliopsida; order Poales; family Poaceae; genus Aegilops; species Aegilops longissima. The sequence continues at coordinate 49,401 of JAHIAM010005995.1, forward strand.
ATGACTTGTATTAGGTTGGTCAAATTGACGACCTAGGAGTACGCGCACGCCCTGTAAACTGAGAGAGAGGGAGTATATTACTTTGTTGTTCGCTATGAGTTTCTCTAGTTGTCGTCTTGGGAATACCTCCCCGTTGGACGACCCCAAATATTATTGCCCATACACCCGTACAACTGTGGTAAGATGGGATAAAGCCCTTTAACTATGGCGGGTGGACACATGTCCCAAAACAAATGGCCTACAGATGTGGTGTACGGTTGTTACCCCGAATACCACCACTAGTTTGAGGTTTTGGATGGGTTACTAATCACATGGAACCCATGAACTTGGAATAAAATTAATATGGTCTTCAGTTCACAATGCATCAACACCGACTGCGTGAGAGATAGCGGCTTCTGACTGACTCGCTGTAACATATTGTACATGTGGTTTGTTTTGAGCTCTATAACCCAGAGCATATCATGAAGCAGTTCAATCTCTATCAGGATATTACACCACCCTTACCGAAAATGTGTCGACAACGAAATTCATAAGTAAGCTCCGACCACCCTAAATAATTTATCTATTGTTTTCTAATCATTAACATCTTTTTAACTAAAACTTCATACTGTGGTACATGGATTTCAGGCTGGAAAATAAAGGTAGGGGTGGTTTCGACCTGGAATGCACACAACAGTCAATGTATATACATGTCGAGCAGTGAAGCGCAATAAATGCAATACATCAACCTAGTTAATTTTGTATTTCTGTTGTTTTATTTATGTACACAAAACTGGTGATGAAATTATTTCCTTATGCAGACCACACCATGACACTAGAACTGATGTGTACAAGCTGTGGTACCGCAACAACACGCATATTCTGCTAACCTGCTCTCTAGCTAGCTCCGAGGCTAGCACATCTCAGACGCGGGGAGCAGTTACATGGAAGGATTGACCGGTCAACTAGTTACCCTCGTGACTACACGGTACGAACATTTCTATTACTATTGTTTTTTGTAGCTGGAATTTAGTGTCATAACAACCACATTCATTTAGGTTGATCAGTTAACCAAATGGGTGCTACAAAAGGGAAAGTCACACCTGAAGTGTCTTTAGACATGAGCAAGAATGGTACTAAAAAATGGGGTTGTGGTCGAGACAACAATGGAGCATACAATATGCCGGAAGCGCGGTCAGCCAGACTGAGTACAGCTCGGTCGTCCAGACTAAGTGAGGCGTGTATGAGCCAGATGGGACACAACAGGAGGGTCCGAGTACGACAACGTCATTGCTACAGCATGACTCATCTCTACTACTATGTAGCCCTAGCTTATTCAGGGGCGCTCAGTCAAGGGCATACATCTCAGGGCCATGGCATGGTGTTTGGCTTGGGTTCGATGCCTGAGGAGACTCATTTACCGGAGATCATCCCGTATGCAGGACAATGCTCATACACTCAAGGCGATGGATCTTAGTCGTATCTCTCCACACTAGGGATCTCAATGCCTGAGGAGACTCGTTTACCCGAGATCATCTTGTACGCCGAAAAATGCTCATACACTCAAGGCAAGGGATCTCAGCCCTTTCCCTCTATATGCATGTACTATCTCAGCGCTATCGGCATTTCTTGTACATTTATGATGATGATAACATATATTATCATGTAACGGTTCATTTTTGTAACAGTTTGCCTTGGGTTCTCCAGGGATGGGCGAGTACAGAGAACAATACTCCGACAGTCAATGACAGGATCACAATACTACAGCACCACTCAAGTATGTTATTATATAATAGGTAATTAATCACATACAACATTTCCATGGCCATTATTTACAAATCAGTTTCGCCCGCGGGAAAGTACTAATCCCACATGGGACGACATGGAAACTCAATTAGGCCACAACATGGACATCCGCGGACCATCCCATGGACTTGGCAAGGTGGTTCCAGAATTACTTAGACTTCTTTGGTTATGACCCTATTGACACATTTGTGACCCCTCCGGCCGGGTTGGAACCCACCACCGCCAGTTTCCTATTAGGATGACCAAAAGGGAGTACAAGATACCAACAGATGAAGATCATGGCCAGTACGGTCGAGGCTTTTGTGAACCTCACCCCCTTGTCCACGCCTCACACTTTACGGTCCTCTGCCATCCTCGTCGTTAGGATGATACATTTATCTAGTGTGACGTATTTTATCTATGTTTGGTCGCTACGTGAGTTTATCTACCTATAGCAGAAGAGCACACCTTGTCGGGTGATACATTTATCTACATATAGCAGAAGAGCACACCTTGTAGCAGGGCAAGGTAGTACAAGGTGTCCATCGCTGGTGCCAGATTTTATGTTTCTCTGGCTGAGTTGCCCTCGTAATCGTGCTCAATCAAACGCCACAATGAAATCCCTCCAGACAACAATATCCCAAGCATGATGTACTACATAATTACCAAAGGGCCGCAATAATGCAACCAACACCAATAGTTGAACCAACATAGAACACATGCAAACAAGTAACGTGCAATATACACCAGACCAATATGGTTCGGAGGTTCACCCGACGCAATTGAGAAAAATCCCACCGACCCTCCATAAAATGCATCCATCATATAGCTTAGTTTTTCATTCAAAACAACATCGAAGACCCCGTTGAACATTTTTCCGAGTCAGAAAAGGGATAAATAAGAATAAGCTTTAGCAAAAGGAAACTATTTCTAATTGGATTTAAATCCAATATATATATCTTCCTTGATCATAGGGGCAGGCCGAGTTTAGTAGACACTCTCTTAAAGAAACTAGTCAAAGTTTGCACGTAGGGACATGCCGTGCATTTGAGGGCGCGTGGGCAATGCCAATCTTTGATAGCAGGACGGCATCGGTATGTCTACACCCAACCGGGTGCAGGATTACATCCACATGCAAAATTCCACAATGAATAGGTACACGAGTGATGTATTACGCCCGTGGCATACTACTCAAAGAAACCGGTCGGTACATTCGATAATGACAGCGGACAATTCAAGGGTGATACTCTGGAATCTGGAGAGGTCGAACGGTGCAATGCAAATGAATATATACCTATATATAACTCATATGCTCTGTAGAATATGAAGAGAGAAGTCCATAGGCCCTGTTTGGTTTAGCTTTTATCGACGGATTCCGTTGCCGCACAGCAGAATCTGAACCTAAGGGCGAACCCAGCAGAATCCGATTCCAGAAATCCGCTGTCAAAATCTGAACCAAAAGCGGAAGCAGCCCAGGACGTGCTTTCCAAAATCTGATTCCGCTGCGGGCCAAAATCTGAAAAAGTTGTATCAGCTGGTTTGCCAAATGACCTACATCTTTTTCACATCAGATTTTCCACAGCAGATTTTTTACAGCTGCTTTTAGAAATCCACAGCCGAACCAAACAGGGCCATAGTTCAACCTGAATTGTCACAAATGTCGTCTAAGAATCAACTCTTAACTTTGAAACCTGAATTGTCACAAATGTCGTCTAAGAATCAACTCTTAACTTTGAAACCGTATAAGTTACAAACCCTAATAAACAATCAAAACCGTTAGTTTCAACTCTGCCCTCTCCTCAAACCAGTTTTGATGACTTGGAGTGGTTCTGACCAGTTGACCGCCCAGTCAACTGCCACGCCACCCAGAATTGAAAGAAATGAAAGTGGCGCTGGGGTAACTGTATTTTTTTCCTCAATTTTCTTTGAATAAGTTATATAAAATCATACCTACCATGGTGATCATTTTGGAAAAGTTTCAAACATTTTTGCCAAACCGATTAAAACACAAGCAAAATACATATTCAGGCCAGAAAATGAAAGCGTCCAGAAAATTTTGAAAACATTTTGTAAAATCAACACTACCGTGGTGATCATTTTGGGAAAGTTTCAAACCTTCTCGCAAAATGGTTTAAAAAATACAAAACAATACATATTCAGCCCCTTTTTGTCAAATTTTGACCCCAAAAAAAGAGAAAAAAATGAAAATTTTCTGTAAAATGAATACTAACATGGTGATCATTCTGGGAAAGCTTCAAACGTTTTTGCCAGAGATATTAAAACATACAGAAAAATACATATTCAGCCCCCTTTTTTGTCAAAATTTGACAAAGATGAAAGTGTCCAAAAAAATTAATTTGTTTCTGTAAAATCAACACTACCATGGTGATCAATCTGGGAAAGTTTCAAACTTTGCTACCAAACAGATAAAAAAATGCAAGAAAAAGACATTCAACAAAAAATATTGAGTGGCGTGGAAGCTGACTAGGCGGCTGACTGGGCGGTCAACTGGTCAAAACCACTTCAACTCACCATAACGGTTTGCGGAGAGGGCAGCTGACTAGGCAGCTGACTGGGCGGTCAACTGGTCAAAACCACTTCAACTCAGCAAAACGGTTTGAGGAGAGGGCAGGATTGAAACTTGACTAGTTTTGACAGTTCAAGGTTGTAACTTAGACGGTTTCAAAGTTTAGGGTAAATTATTGGACATATGTGACAATTTAGGGTTGAAATACGGAGTTCTCTCTAATATGAACCATATGCTACACAATGAGTTGCATGCCAAGAAGATGGAACATCTATATAGACGTACCCAACACATCGGATAGCACATACAGCTGGAAATGCATGATAAGGACGTAAAACTGTTGTTTCATATTAGCACAGATATAAAGCTTTTTAAACCTATAAAAAACCCACCCGGGAAATCTAATAATAACTGATTGTAAGATTACCCCTTTCTTTTCTTGCACTTAGTCCACTTTTATTAATTGGCCGTGAGATTTGACCAGGTTTGCTGTTCCAATCAATGCGTCGACTCTCTCTTGCTCACCTTTCAATTGAATAAAAAACATTGACAGACATGTTTTCACATAAACTCACGCCCATGTTGGAAATCTTCAAAGGTGCCTTTATTATTGAGGGGATTTCACGTCGAACGAGGGGTTTCAGGTATCCAAAACGTATCGCAGAAGTATTCTAGGAGTATCAAACATTATTTTCTTTTTTTAATATCAAAATATCGAGGGATACTTACGGATACGTATCGGGGCAGTATCCGGTTGGATAGCGCACTTTTTGAAGTATCCGCGCAACGTAGCTGGCCCCTAAAGAGTCGATCCACCAGATCAATCCGATGGTACTCCCTCCGTCTCAAAATAAGTGTCTTAACCTTAGTACAATTTAGTATAAAGTTGAGACACTTATTTTGGAACGGAGGTAGTATTAGCTAGCTTACAAAAGAAAAGAAAAAATATATGTGCATACTTGATACAAACAAAATAAGATGAAGAAGAAAAGCAAGAAGAAGAACCAAAAGAAAAGAGAGGAAATCATCTGATCCGATGCATTTAAGAGATTGATCTGACCTGCAAGAAGTGGGAGGAATCTATCATGGTGCAAACCTCGTCAGGCTGTAAGCCACGAGGAATTAAAAGAGGCAGTTCCAATTGATGGCAAGGTTTGGGAGGTAAACGATAGGTTTATTTTATGCAGAGAACACGATTAGATATTGATTAACCATCCAGCCTGTCCAGCTTAGCTTGCTCCATCAACTAACATGGTTTTGGGGGTAAACGATAAGCTTATTTTACGCAGAGAACACAATAAGATATCCTGTTCAGCTTAGCTAGCTCACATGGAGCTTGTGCATATTCCGATTTACTCGTCGTGGTTTTAGTTCAAATTTGAACTAAAACCACGACGAGTAAATCGGAACGGAGGGAGTATAATACAAGCACGCCTCCAGGTAGCTAGTATTTTGTTCAAGTAACCTATATCTGCTATTAGTTCACACCTTGAGCAGCAGCAGCAATCAAGGTCTGATGGACACCGCTTTCTGGTCTACTTCTGTCTCTCTCTTGGTGAGAATCTCCGCTCGCTCGGCGGAATGGTTGGGAAGCTTATCGGATCACGCACCCTGGAATTATCAATATACTCCACAGAAAACATCCTCTAATAAGAAACTGCTACATCTCGTCTACAAAAGACATGAACATGTTTCGGGGTTCTTCCCAAATTCTGGTTCAGAAACGCTTTCGGTTGCGTGCAATCGAAGTGACACCACTATATATTCGTGCCATTTCACTTGTAAAATGCACTGAAGGATGGAATTAGTGATGATGTTTCTCTGCCATTTCATTAGCAATTGGCTATTTACAAATTTTGCAGCCTCCAGGTGCTGAATAGACCCCCAATCATCTCCCTGACACTAACTGAGACCCGTGGAAGTGGCACAGGCGGTGTACCCATGGCAGGACATAGATCTATCAAGCACAATAAATATCTTTCCAACCAGTTTCACAGGGGGTAGATTCATTCTACTCGCGAAAAAAGGGGGCTAGATTCATTCCATAACCACCCTAAAAAACATAAGCAAAACAAGTTGGTTAATGATTAACGAAGGGTAAATAAACCTCAGCTACAATGCAGAACATGATTATATAATCTAGTAAAACAGAACCAACTATTATAATGCTGTAAGTTTGTACCTGCTCGTGAGTGCAATCCTGTCCTCCAATTCTGGTTCATCGCATAATTGTACGAATGAAGATGGCAAGACATAATTCACAGGTTGCATAGCTCCCACTGGCATCGAACAGCAGCTTTGTTGCACACAGATTTCGGTACCCGATTCCGCAGCACTGCTCCTAGAGTTAGAGTAAGAATGAAGACCCTTAACACCAGAAATTTCCCGGCGTACAAAACAAAAGTTCAGAGCACGTGTCTCCATTCCAGAGTATGCTTAAAACAAGTCTGAAAGTAATTTACCATGCAAGTATCAGGTTCAGTATTGATACTTGTAATATAACTAATACCATTTAGCCTCTCTGAAAAAATCCCCAAATGTTCACTGTTCTGTATTTGACTTAATATGGTGGGCATATTAAACGCCATTTGCTAGGCACGCCCCTGATTTTGGCCATAACTAACATAATAGTGTGTCAACTCACTGCATGGTTCACCAAACAAAAACTCACTGCATTTTTTGGATTTGCAATTCCTTGAATGGAATGAGTAAATTATTCATCTTTTCGAGTAGAATTATAGATGTATCAAGTTTAGTCTCTAGTCTGAACATTTGCTGATGACTCCAAAGGACAACAATAGCATGAGCACATTGGGTTGTTTAATTGCCTTTGACAGTGGAACAGTGCATGCACCTAGGGTAACCTACATATAGCCTATAGGTTACAAAGAGTCTAGGACCATACGAGAAGGATTGCATAACTTGCAAAATTCAGAAGGAGAAAATTAGGAGCTATCTGAATAAAACTCCCGCATGCGTCAGGTTATAAATACTCCCTCCGTCCGAAAATACTTGTCATCAAAATGGATAAAAAGGAACGTATCTAAAACTAAAATACGTCTAGATACATCTCCTTTTATCCATTTTGATGACAAGTATTTCCGGACGGAGGGAGTACTTGTTACTGAAGGAAGCAGCAGGGCATCATCAACTAACAGAGCCTTCAGAATCACGTGTGGTATAGCAAAGCCCCAGCCAACATGCTTGGTTGATCTCCTGGAAACAAGAAAGAAGTGAGTCTATATCCACTTTCATCACATCTTCTCCAGGAAGAAAGAAAGCACCATCATCTAGAACATTCAGTAAATCAGTCAGTATGCTCCTCTTTATTGCCCAGCTAATTCTTACTTGCTGAAAGTACTTTTTTTTTCAAATTCAAATTCACCTAGCAAGTCACCTCGTTCCTTAATAGACCCCTTCCCCTCACCTTCATTGCATTAATCTTATTTCTATAATTCCCGCAGGCTAAACTAGGCACTAGAGAAGAGACACACAACTGATCTTCATTTCAAATAAGAGCTCTTCGTCAAGAATAGCATGTGCCCATCTCCTTTGTGTTACTGCAAGCACACAGCTGAGATCTCATTTCTTCCAATTTCTACAGCCTAATATCAGGAATAAACATATGTGCACCATCCTTTCTTCACATGACTTCATTCTTAATTTGATGACCACCAGTAAGTCTAAATTTCTGTGTTTGAAATTCTGCAAGATTCTATAACTACGCTATATCTGACAGATAGTACTTGCATGCCTAGACTGAGATTTAACTGAAAAGAGTGTACGAAGAGATGACATTTGGTATAACTGAGAAAAAAATACTGCATTACCTTAAATGTTAAGACCAAGCTTGGTTAAGATATCATCTCTGGGGCCATCTCTTGGCTCAGGTAATAACATGACCCTTCTTAAGATTACCTTAACATAAGTTCCTTCATATTGTATGAAATGCCCTTTGTTTTTCGGCACCATACCATACAAGCATCAATTTGTGTCTCCGGTATAAATACAAGGGCCTTTGAAATCTGTCACGTAGTGCTACATGGGTAGGCTGTCAACAAAATGCTACTGGCCAACTACTGAAGTATTCAGTTTTTACGTCAGATGCTCCTAGAAGAAGTATCAGCCAGTAGCCCATCCAAGAATATAAGAGAAAAATAAACAAAAAACGTGATATAAACTACTAGTAAACAATGACCTGCTTCCACAACAGTTAATGTCTTATAAACAAAGCTACTGCAGGAAGAATGAAGAGTTTCAGCTTAGAAGAACTAGAGGAAGCAACCAACAGACTAGTTCAAAACTGCAACCTCAGCAGTGACTAACACATTAATTCCAGATTTGTTCCCACGAAAAAAGATGTTCAACCAATTTTGGGACTTCATATCATCTTTCATGGCAAAAAATGATAACCATTTTTCATTGAAAGATAATTTGACTTAGGATTGCATTGAAAGCTGCAATGGCAATTGAGAACATAAGCATATAGGTCCTGCAGATATACTCTTCATTAATATATTTGTAAGCATTTGCAGAATGCCCTGATGTCACACTCTTAGTTCTCAGTATGCATGACAGTATGATAACAGGATGGACAGGTTAATTGCAGTGTATCTTTCTTCTCTACTGAATGATGTAATGGACATACAATACGAGAAGGATTACCAAACTAGCAAAATTCAGATAGAGAAAAGTAGGAGCTTCTCTGAGTAAAACCCCCGCACACGTCAGGTCATAAAAGTAGTACTTTTTACTGAAGGAAGCTTCAGAGCATCATCAACTAACAGAGCCTTGAGAATCATGTGTGGTATAGCAAGGCCCCAGCCACCAAGATTGGTTGATTGACATACAAGGACTACCAATAAAATTATCAGTTTCAATCAGGACTAGCGATGCCAAATTAGCATGTACCTGACAATACTATAGCAGACAACCAACATCCACTCAGGCAATGAACACAGACAGAGATTACCAGCTCACTACACATAGTGTAAACATTTTTGCACCATACGCAGTTTTCATGGCCCATTCTTGGTCATGTAATTCTGAAATTAGAAGGCACTTCCCTACAAGTGGCAGCATAGTCTTCGGCGAGGTGGGGGCAGCTTCCTTGTGAGGACATACAAACTTTTCCATGAAAATTTTCTGTCACCAAGGCTGCTGAATAGTAGTTCCACTCGCGCTCTAGCAATCCATTTTCCTGCTTCCTGGTTCATGTAAATCTGAATGTAGCAGGCACCTGTCCTGTGCAAGCAGCTGCATAGTCTTCAGCAAGGTGTGGTGCAGCTTGCTTGTGAGGGCATATGAACTTCTCCACAAATACCTTCTCGCTGATCGAGACCATAGCATAGTAGTCTCTGCCGTGACTTAACAATCCATTTTCCTTAAGAAACCTCATAACATAGTACCGGGACCTGAGCCGGCCCTCCAGGCTGTAAGTGAGCATAGCGGGTCGATGAGCAATGTACGCCGGTTCCAAGCCCACCTTAGAGCGGAGGAACTCGGACTTGAGCTGCAGCACGTCCTTTGACCGTCTCAGCAGAGTCGGCAACTTGGACACAGCAATGCCAACATCGGCATCCGACCACCTCAATGTCTTCTTCAACTGTTCCACTTTGGCAGTAATCTTCTCCTCGCTGAGAAATGCGACAGCATGCAGTGCCTGCCTAAACATCCCAGAGCCACGGGGCACACCTATACGTTCGGCGGTCGCAACCATCTCCAGGGCACGCTCTGGGCTGGCGGTGATGATCATCGGTATTTGAATGAACAGCTTGGCAATATCACAAGCACCTAGCCCGCACTCTGCCAGGAGCTTCACATTGGGCTTGACCACCCTCTCGAGGTGGGAGCCGAGGAAGCCGGAGCCGTGTTTGAGCGGCCGGAGCAAGTTGTCGATGGAGCCCAAGAGCGGCAGGTAGTACTCCAGCTTGGAGACGACAGATCTATGGCGGAATTGTCCCGGGGCGAGCGAGACGATGCGCGCGATATCAGAAGGGGATAGACCGAGCCCGGTGAGACCGACGACGACGGGGGACAGGGTTGTCTCCACGCCGGCGCAGAGGAACTGCGGGTCCTTGGCGACGAGGGCGGCAACATCAGCGCCGGAGAGGCCGAGGCCGGCGAGGAATGCGAGGACGGCGTCTGGCTTGGATGGGGACTTGAGGTGGGAGAGCTTGGCGGAGGCCTTGAGTGCCTGGGCACGGGTGAGGCCGCAGGTGCCCACGAGGTAGTCCTCGACGGCGAATCTAGGGTTCGCGGAAATGGCGGCCGCGGCCGCGGAGAGGAGGCGGTGGAGGGAGAGGAGAGGGGGGGTGGAAGGAGCTGGTGCGGCGGAGAGGAGATGGGAGAGGGCGCGCTGCCGGAGGTGGAGCATGGCGCCGCGACGGCGGGGCAGCGGCGGCGGCGGCGGTGAGGAGATTCGAGTGGCGTTGAGCGCGGCGGGTGTGTCTCCGGTCGTGTGATGAGGTCTTTTTCTTTTAGTGGAGTCGTGCAATGAACTTGGCTGAGCCAAGTTACCGTCCAATCCCTTCCATCCAAATGACATCCGACGGCTCATTTCCATCTGCACGATGCCCAGAGCAAGCAGTGTCCATCAGAACCCAAATGACTTCGAAGATTATTTAATATATACTGATACACGATGCGTCCACCAAACTACAAAAGTCCAATTGATAATTTTGTTCAGCATTTGTTATTCATGACAAATTTTCGATAGGCACGCAAAACCGACAAGTAGGGTGGAAGTTCTGCAGTGGTATTATAAGAAGGCAGTTGCCGGGGTATCCAACGTCGGCCCTCAAACCGCGTGGTTCGGGCATGTTTTGTCATCCAACGTGGTCGTCGCCAGTGGGCACCTTCTTCGATCCCATGACCTCCTCCGGCCGGTGTCGCTGCGGCGGCGGCAAGCTCAGCGCCGCAAGCCTGCCCCCGTCGACAAAGCAGCAGCAGCGCGAGGCCGACGTCGTGATCGACATGCTCGCCGCCAAGAAGCCGTTCCCACCGGGTTGCGCCAGCACGAGAGTAGTGCGTGACAAAGAGCTAGGAGCTAAGGAATAAGGATCGACCGATGGCCATGGAGTCGCTCCTACTAGGCTTCGGCGACGCCATGGACACCACCCTCTGGTCCTTCTAGGAGGAGTTCTAGCCCCAAGAGGTGAATTGCCGCCACAACACTTCGACAAGCTCATCACTATTGCCGACCCCGACTCCAGGCCATCGCTCGGTCTGGCCAATCGCCTCTTCGACAGCTTCGAGAGGTTGTAGGCCGTGGTCACCACCATGGATGACGCCGACATATGATCTTGCTACGCTGATACAAAGCCCATCTTGCAGGAAGTCATGACAAGAATGGCCTCCCTTGCCTGTGCGCACTTCCCGCCCAAAACATTCAACGCCACTCCAGAGCGTCAATGTCGCATTCATGCCTGGCCAGAGCGAACGCAATCACTCACTGCTGCCGGCATTGAAGCAGCGTGTTGGTGAGAGAGCGCTGCTCGTGCCGCTTCTCGGTGCAGGCGACTATTCCATGTTCAAACGACACGCCATCGATCCGTCTCCCTACATGAATGATATGTTGTTGCCGAGGAACCTACTCTGGCGCCTCTCGTCCGTCCATTTGTCGCCCATCATTAACCAGACTGCCACAACCCATTGCCATCCACACGGGATATAAACTCTAGGCCCAGTCATAGACGCAATCATCCTCCTCTGGTTCCTTTCTCTTCACGCTTCAAAGCCCTCTGGGCAGCCTCTCTTCCGAGCAGAAAAGGGAGATGGCGACAATTTTTGCCGGCAGGCAGACGGAGGCCGACGCCGCCCCAATGGAGGAAGCGGTCGAGGACGAGCCAGCGCCACCCTCAGCATGCAACGAGAGGAGTGGAAGGCCAAGTTCTGGTAGGTGCAGGCCGACCAAGCCTACAACCTCCATCTCCTTGACGAGCACCGACGCGCAGAGGTGTTGCTCACCATTGGCGCCTCCATCATGTCGGATGTGGACGTGCCCAAGCAGGAGGCGTTGCTCGAGTCTTACTGGTCGACCGTTGGCGGTACCGCCAACGTCAGGCGGAGTTAAAAGCCACGTACAAGATGATGGACGAGGCGGCAGATGAGGCGTTCGACAAGAGCGACAACGAGGTGGACATCGCCAGCTCCGCCTCTACCAGACCGCGCCCCGCCGCCATGACCACAAAGTCGACATATTCGTGGGCACCGTGGACAGCAAGGAAGAGTACTGCATGGTAGGTCGCTGCTGCTCGGGTCCCGCCGCCACCACAGTATCCACCTGAATCCGGCTGCTTACGGCCACTGCAGTCACTACCTCCCCGCCCGCCACCAGATCGACTGCCCCCTCTTTTCCTACGGTAGCCACTACCGCCTCAACCCCATGCAGCCGCCTACCCTTCCGTGCTCCACCACTGGCACACTTTCGTCGTCGGATCCACCGGATACCGCCCTACCCCCGCCACCTCACATGAACCGGTCGCCACCCCCGTCGTCGTGCCCCGAGCGAAAGGGACAGACGACATCCGTTGCGTTCGGTTGCGGGCAATCCAGCCGCTGCATCGCTGGGCTGACATGCGACGAGCAGCAACATTGGTTTGAATCCCGAAGGTGGAGGTGTTCACCGGCCCCGAAGTGGAGATTGTTTCCCATGCTGAGAAAAGGGAAACTTTGTCATCCTAGAGCAACACGACATACGTGGGAAGCTGAGAGCGATGAGACAGCTATGGGGAGGTTCGCCACAGAAAATCCGGACCTCAACAAGCGGAGTTGAAGTCCTGGGCGCAGCGCAACAAGGTGGTGAAGAAAGCGGTGGAGGAGGACGAGGTTGACCCCTCGTCAAGGGTGATCAAGGTCGAGTCAGGTGACGAGGTTCAGCCCAACAAGGGTAACGACATTGACTATGACAATCTTTGTGAAGAGGAGTAGTTATGTAGTTTAAGTTTAAGTTTGTAGCCAAACTATGTTAACTTTACATGTTTAAAACTTTGAATGTTTGGATCGAATTTCAGGGCAGTTGTTGGAGTATTGGTGCCCTTTTTTAAGGCTGCTGCGGGGAAGAAGAAAAAATTGTTGCCTTAAACAGTCTTTCCAGTACCCTATCTTAGGGCAGCTGTTGGAGATGCTCTTAGCAACCACTGCACATGCCCTCCTTGCACGGCCAGCGTTCCGGGTATGAAAACAAAATTGTACCATAGAAGTGAAACGGAGAAAACCATAAAAGAGAATGAATAGAGGTTATCACAATACCACATGGAATTAGCCTGTTAATGGAACCACAAGTCCAAATTTGCAATTCCAGGCCCAATACTGACATTGTAAACTGGACATGGTTGATTATATTTTCTGAAAATTAAGCAAAATAATATCATTCATTTTTTCACGTCGAAAAACAATACTATCATTCAAGTTGGAATATTTCATTTACTACTAAAAAAGAGGCGATGGGTAGGACAACTCGACAACAATGACAAAAGGAAATGAAATGGACGTCCTCAACGGACCATCAACCACCCATACAAGGATTTCTACATAACAGCTGACCATTGCAGATTTCATTTTGAGAGCACAATTCACTACCTGTTGCCGCTCGCTCGCCAGACAAGAGGATCTGTATACATTTGTAAAACTTCAGAAAAAGAAATATCTCAAATAGTGCGAGGGAGGCAAATCCAAAATACAATAAGACATGCTTCGCTTGACAGAGTTGGGACAATTTTTATTTTTTTTTAGGAATCAGAGTCCGGATTATAGATTCTGGAAAATCAGGTTTATCAACAAAATCTGATCTACATAAGAGGAAACCACAAGCTATCAACGAAGTGCACATCATACCATGAGAAGGTCGCACTGTAACAGAGTTGGCGCCGGTCAATAACTCAGCTGAAGCCCTGACATTCACTGAATTGGCATCGGTCAACTCTCAACAGGCCCTGCTAACATCACAATCAAACAAAGAAACTGTCACCAACCACGAACCTACCCATCACCATGCAGCATAGTTTGGACGAACGCTATGGGGAAATCAATTTGACAGTGGACATTCATACAATTTGCTCCAAGGTTCATGGATATAACTTCCAGGTAGATACTTTGGTTACCTGTAAAACAGACTCAAGTACTATCGGGGACTCCAACACAGTTTTCGGTTGAAAAACAATTCAATCAAAGGCATTAGCTAACAAACGTACAAACGCACAGAGATATCACTAGCTCTGTATGGGAAAGTAGTGGCTATACCCAGGATTGCTGCACCCCCGTTGCACCCACCTATCCAGCCGTTCGAAACCCTAGAGATGTGTGCGCTGGCCTGTTGCATGGCAGAACTTTTTCAGACCATTTGTTCTGATTATCTGTCCTACTTCCTATGCCCACATGAACACTGGAAGATTCCCTGCACATCTCTCTCCTCTCACCCGGTTTTACCACTCTCTCACACAAGCACTCTCTTTTGCATGCCCTCTCTCTCACATGCTGCCCTCTTTCACCTAAAAAACAAAAACCTCTCTCTGACACACAAGTTATTTCTCTCTTGTTTAAAAAATGGAGTAGAAAACATAGAGTATTCATGTCTCTCATGGACTCTTTCTCTCATTTCTTTATAAAAATACTCCCGTCACTCTCTCTCACTTGTCTCTGACAAGTTCTCTCTCCTGAATTTCTCACTGGCAAGTTCTCTCTCCGTAAAAAAATCTGCGCGCGCTCTCCGTAGTTTTATATGGTCTGTGCGTGCTACCCCACCTTTTTGAGTCTTAAGTCCGCAACGACTTTAGGGCACAGTCGAGACAGAACACATAGGACAAATAGTGCACTGTTCCCTCTATTAATCACAATTTAATCTCTGACGCATCAGTTGTTCTTGAAACGGATCTCGAGAAAAGCAGTACAACATCGACGGGCTAGATAAGAGGGTGCAACATGGGTGCACCAAACCTGGGTATAGAAAAGCCACTCTCTATGAACTTCTCCACAAATACCTTCTCGCTGACCACCACCATATTATAGTAGTCTCTGTCATGATTTAACAACCCATTTTCCTTAAGAAACCTCATAACATAGTACCAGGGCTTGAGCCGGCCCTCCAGGCTAAGACTGAGCATTACGGGCCGGTGAGCAATGCGCGCTGGTTCCAACCCCACCTTAGAGAAGAGGAACTCGGACTTGAGCTGCAGCATGTCCTTTGACCGCCTCAGCACAGCCGGCAACTTGGGCACAGAATGTGAACCTCGGCATCTGGCCACCTTAATATCTTCTTCAATTGTTCTACTTTGGCGGCAATCTCCTCCTCGCTGAGATATGCGACAGCATGCAGCGCCTTCCTAAACATCCCAGAGCCACGGGGCACACCTATACGTTCGGCGGACGCGACCATCCCGAGGACGCGCTCTGGGCTGGAGGTGATGATGGTCGGTATTTGGATGAACAGCTTGGCAATATCACAAGCACCTAGCCCGCACTCTGCTAGGAGCTTCACATTGGGCTTGACATCCCTGTCGAGGTCGGAGGCTGTAAGACCCGGAGCAATTGGTGTTCGAATTATTGCTCAATTACTCTCTGAAATTGGGAATTTGGTTCGGTTCAAGAGGATACAAGGGGATCGCAAGTGCGGAGACCCCGCTTCTGTACGATTGCTAGGGTTCTACCTAATTCTAGAGATGCGAATATTCGTCTTAGCCCGAACAAGCCTCGGTGCCCAGCATATAAACTCCGCCAGCTAGATCAAAGAATTACTGTTGTAACGGTTAGCTTACAGTAACTAGTTGAGCTGCGGTGACTGCATCTGGAGCGTTGGATTGCTTCGAATCGTTTCCCTTTCATCTAGGCCGTTCGTTATCTGAACCTCTCTGCAGTGTCGATCTCTTCTTCAGTAGTTACACGGTGCAGGTCCTAACATTGCCGCCGCCTTGACGATCGCCTTGTCCTCGAGGTGAAACAACTTATGGCCCGGAATGTCTTGTTGAGAAAGGCTGCATCTTCCGACGTTGCATCATCTGGTGCGAGGCTTTCCCACTGTACTAAGCACTGTCCCACTGGTGACTTGTTGCGTTGGATAACTCTGTGATCCAGCACCGTGACAGGAATTGTTTTGACGTATCCTTCAGGTGTGACTAGTGGAACATGTGGCAATGGTACTGCTCTATGGCCGATATGCTTCTTCATTTGACTGATGTGAAATACTGGATGTATATTTGTGCCCTCTGGCAATTGGAGTTTGTAAGAAACTGCCCCAATCCTTTCCAGAATCTTGTATGGTCCATAGAACTTGGACCGCAACTTGAGAGATCCCCTGAGTCCAAAAGCGTTCTGTCTGTATGGTTGGATCTTCAAATAGACCATATCCCCCACCTCTAATTGTCTCTCTGTCCTCTTTTGATCTGCAAAGTATTTTATCCTTCCCTGAGCGTGTTCCAGATTAGCTTTTAATCTCTAAACCATGTGTTCTCGGGCAGTAACTGTTACTGCTGCTTCTGATGAGAGTGAGGCGTCTACAGTAAATTCAGCAACCTGTGGAGGTTTATATCCATATAAAGCTTCAAATGGAGTGCATTTCAATGAAGTGTGATAGCTTTTATTGTACCACAGCTCAGCAAGGGGTAACCACTTCATCCACTGTTTGGGC